>CALNXI010001559.1:80498-118588 GCA_942486025.1 Porites evermanni | reverse complement strand
CATATGAAGGATTATACTCAAGAAGATTTTTAATATTTACAACATGATTTGCGTAGTTAGAACTATAAACTTCTCGACCATTTGCTAGGATACTTAATTTTTCTATAAATGTGTTACTACCATTTACAATTCCGTTATGGTCAGCAATCGCTAAATTTCCTCCATCTGCCAGCTTATTTACTTTAAAATCCATTGACAGCCTTGCGTTATACCAATCAAAAGGAGTAGTTTCTCCTGTGTTATCAGCAACAAATCTAAGACCTGTTTTAGTTTGATGAGCATTATTTGCTGGGGCTGTATCTAAAGACTGTTCCAGGTCAAAAACAACATCCTCATATCTATCTAAATATTTTGGATTTCTAAAAGACTTCATTTTATTTTAATAATTATATAATTTTTCTCCTTCGTGTTGAGCCTCCACTAAGAAGGTTAGTTAATGATTGATCTATTTCTTGTTGTCTTATTTTTTCAACATTTTTATTAAAAGTAACTTTTTTTGCAGGGGGTTGGGTGGATTTTACCTCCCCTTTGGATAAAATTTGAACTATCTTATCACCAACCTTTTTACCAGCATGTTCACCAGTTTTTGTTGCAGCTGCTGTCACTGCTTTTTCAGCACCTTTTTTAGCAGCTTTTTTCATTGTCTTTCCAAATATTTTTTTACCAACTGATTTAAACACATCCATCATTCCTTCTCCATAAATATGTTGTCTTGTATATCTTCCCAATTCAGGGTCAAGTTTCATTTTAAACTCTGATTGTCGCATCATTTTATTTTAATAGTTATATTACATTGAGTGGAGTATCAAAGTCATAAACCAATCTATACCATTAAAATTTACTGGTCTTCCAAGTGAGTCTGTAACATAAATTCTCATTTCATCAATGTGAAATGAAGAGACATCACAATACAATGGTCTTTTAGGTTCAAATGTAAATGGATAAGACCTTGTGAGATTATCTGTTGGTATTACAGCAATGGTATTTGTATTTATTCCATTTACAATGCTATTAGTTATTGCGGTTGTGTTAATATTCAATACATCAATCGAGTTTGTTATATTTGGTAGTTTTGTGCCATACTCTGTTTTAGTAACAAGTTTCTTTTCAAATCCAATTAGGTCTCCAAAATCTGTTCCTCTTAGATCAAGTTGGTAACTACCATCAAGTGATACTAACACTCGATATGTAGAGAGAATAAAAGTTAGATTGATTGAATAAGTCTTTTTTCCACTTGAATCTGTTGAATGATGAGTCTTTTGTGTCATATATTGATGAATGTAATCATTGATATCTGAGTAGGAGTACATTCCATCTGTAAAAGTAATTGTTTGCCAGGTGGTACCATCGTGAGTATATTTGATTTTATTGTTGTCATAATCACTTCTAATGTTGTACCAAGAATAAGTCATGGACAACCGATCAAGAGCAAGTTGATGTTTCTTTTCAGGGTCAAGTTTTAGAGATGGATTAAACTTAATAGTAAAATCACCAGGTTTGCTTGTTCCTCTTTTTTCCCTATTAATTGAGGAAATNTTCACCAGTTAGTTGTTTTATATTACCTTTTAATTCTTCTAAAGTTAGATCTAAATCTTTAGGATTAATTTCAAAAAAATCATTTGGTCTTGGATATCCATATTCTCTTAATATACCTAGATCATTACCGTCAAAGTTTTTTTCTAAATCTAAATATCTATCCTCTGGAGGACTGGGTTGTGGTACCCAATTTTCATTCCAACCTGTTACATTATCATAATCACCCAAATCTTCTCCAACATATGGTAATTCTCTCATATCAGCTAACCGATTAAACTGTTCAAAACCTTGAGTAAGAGCAAGTTGATTTTTTTTAAGTTGTGCTATATTTGCGTTTTGCTGCTCATCAATACTTTTTTTAATGCTATCTTGAGATTTAATAAGTGGTTTAAATGTCTCTCTGAAACCTTCCCGAGCGTCTTGTTTTTGCCATTTTGTTGTTTTTATAACATCTCTCACCTGTCGAGTCAAAGCATCAGCTTCAATTTTATTTCTTGCAAGTTTTTTGTATTCTTCAATATTCATTTATATATTCTTTAGATAAATGGAAATACCAAACTATGATAGTGGTGACAACCCAAATAAAAAATATAAACAGTTATTTCCTTATATGCCATCAAATACATTTCGGATGTTAATCTGTGGAAATAGTGGAAGTGGTAAGACTAATTTGTTGTACCATATGTTAATTAAACCTCTTCTATATTATGATGAGATTTATCTTTACGCGCGTAATTTAGAACAGGATAAATACCAAAAGCTAATTCAAAAAATGAGGGAGATAAGTCATAAACTGGGATGTGAAATACTTCATGTAAGTAATGATGAAATAATCCCAGTGTCAGAAATGGATTACGAAGACAACCAAAAACTTGTGATATTCGATGACTATGTTTGTGATAAAAACCAGAGACAACTGATTGATTATTTTATTCAAGGACGACATAAGAATTGTTCGGTGGTGTATCTCAGTCAATCGTTTTATAAAACACCAAAGGACATTCGGCTGAATTGTTCTCATTACTGCCTGTACGAATTTCCATCATCGAGGGAGTCTAATAGAATATCATCTGAGTTGGGAGTTAATAAAGAAGACTATAAATCAGCAACTAAAAAACCGTATTCATTTCTATATGTTGATAAACCAAAAAAACGTATTGCAAAAAACTTTACAGATTATCTAAACAATAAATAAAATGAATCAAACTGTAACGAAGAATTATTATGATCTTTGCGATTACTTAAAAAAAGATGGAAAAATTTGTATGAAAGGAGATCTTGATCTTGGTGGTAATAAGATAGTTAATATTAAAGAACCACTTTCAAACTTCGACACAGTAAATAAAGAATATGTCGATAGACTCTTTACTCGTCTTAATGATAGAATAGATCAATTATGTAAACAATAATTAAAATGGGAATATTTAACGAACAATCTTCAGATCATACCTTTGCTAGGGGAATACAAGGAGCACCAGGAGTTGGATTTAATCTCACTTCAAGTGGTGATTATGATATGATAAATAAAAAACTAAGAAATGTTGGTACACCTAGTGCTAATACTGATGCTGCAACAAAAAAGTATGTTGATGACATTTCCACTGGAACTCCCTCAACATCACGACTAATAGTTGATTCAGATATTGATATGAAGGATAATTACAGAATTAAAAATCTTATCACACCACAGGATTCTAAAGATCCAGCAACAAAATATTACGTAGACAACACATTTCTTGACAGAGATGGATCTTACCCAATGAAAGGAAATCTTAATATGGACAACAATCGAATATTAAATCTGCCAGCTCCAAATGGTAGTAATCAACCAACACCATTAGCTTTCACAGATTTGAAGTATCTACATGTTGCTGGAACAAATAAAATGACTAATAATCTAAACATGGATAATAAAAAAATAATTAACCTTAGACCGCCAACATCAAACACTGATGCAACAACTAAAAAGTATGTAGATGATGCAATACCTGATACTAGTTCTTTTATAAAAAAAGATGGAAGTGTAGTAATGACTGGAGACTTCAACACTGGCGGTCACAAAATACTAAATCTTCGAACACCTACAACAAACAGTGAACCAGCAACAAAAAAATATGTAGATGATAACACAGTTGCTCCAGATTTAAGTAATTATTTGAAAAAAGATGGAAGTGTTGCAATGACTGGTAACCTAAATCTTGGAAACAAAAAAATAGTTGGTCTTGCAACTCCAACATCAAATACTGATGCCGCAACCAAAAAGTATGTAGATGATAAAACTTCTTCCGGTGGAAGTAGTGGAAGTGGTTTAGATTTAAGTAATTATTTGAAAAAAGATGGTACAGTAACTATGACTGGTAACCTTAATCTTGGAAGTAATAAAATAGTTGGTCTTGCAACTCCAACATCAAATACAGATGCTGCAACAAAGAAATATGTTGATGATAATAGTGGAAGTCCAGATTTAAGTGATTACTTGGAAAAAGATGGTAGCGTCACTATGACTGGTAATCTTAATGTTGGTAATAATAAAATAGTTGGTCTCGCAATTCCAGTGTCAAACACAGATGCTGCAAACAAAGGATATGTTGATTTTACTACTGGGTTTAATTTATTTACTTATTTGAAAAGAGATGGTACCACCGCTATGACTGGAAACTTGAATCTTAACAACAATAAAATATTAAATCTTAGTAAGCCAACCCAAGACAATGAAGCGGCAACCAAAAATTACGTCGACAAACTAGTTCAAAAAAATGCAGTTCAACCAAGTCATTATAAAAATGAGTTTGCTTATCTTATGTCAAGTGGGTCTCAATGGACTGATGAAATAGATGGAGGAGCTAGTTTTGTTATAAATAGGATAGATGACTTACCACCAAACAAAGGCAACTTTCACGATTATAATCACAAAGTTATTTACATGTATATACTTAAAATTAAAAGTAAATATAAGTATAAGATGGGAATTAATTTTTACAGACTACCTGCAAATACTGATTACACGTTGTGTTTGGAAATACTCAACACAGATTATAATCTTTGGAATGAGACTCAAATAAGTGTTGACAAAGGAACTTCAACAGGATTATCAATTGGAAATGTAGGTATAAGAAAACTATCCCATAGGTATACTGATCCAAAAGGGCAAACACAAACTATGTACTACCACAGAATAATAATTAATTTCCGGAAGTTGTCATCTGGTAAAAGGTTCTTTCTTCACATTCTTGTTGATATTTCAAAAAGAGAATATAACATTGCGAAATATCCGCTAATTTTTCAAGGGGTTTACATAATTGCTTATGGAATTGTGGGTACATTTAGCAATATCGATCCAGATAAAGTTTACGATTATCACACCGCATTTGATATTAAACCAACAGAAGTAGTGTACAATGTTGATATAAATGCAAATAATAAAAAAATATTAAACATTAATCTCGATAGAAACAGTAACAATAGTGCTGCAACAGTTGCATTCGTAAAAGAACTAGCTCCTTTTACTAAAAATTTTTTTTATAGATCATACTTTAGTGAGTTCTATGACTTTGCTGATGCAAATATTTACGGAATAAATATAAGATCATTTGGAGTTATTATTAATTCTTTAAAACCAAACATTACACTACCACCTAATAAAGACCTAGGTGAAATAGTAGAAAAAGGATTAAATGTTAATGCTTATGATGTTAAATTTAATCCTTCATATTCCCCAACAAATACTTTATGTATTGTTTTTACTCATTGGAGAAATAGGAGTTTTACCCTAACTAAATATTTATCAACAAACAATAATATTTTAGTAAAATTGGATTACAATAAATCAAACAATAAAGTAACTTTAACTGTCAACAAAACAACTCAAAATTTTACCATGCTAAGTAGTTTTAATGGAAAAATAATTGTTTTATGGCTAACAGAAAATTTTAGTGCAAATGTTACAAAAGTTTCAATAAGTAACTACAGCGGAACATTAACTATACCAGCTGTTCAATACAATGCTAATCAACGTTGGGAGTTTACAACTGAAGATGGAGTGATATTAAGATTAATGTACTCTCTAAAATTTTACGACATCGGCTCTGAGCAATTTCACAAAGTAATGCTTCAAGAAAAGTTAAATGGAAGTTATGTAATCTAAATATAAATGAAAAGAAATAGTATTAAAAAAAAGAGTATTTTTGAATTTAATCATATTGATAAATCTTTATCAGAAGAGCAAAGAGAAACTATAAAAGACCTTTATAAACATTACCATAAAAAACATTGGTGTTATAAGAAATC
Organism: Porites evermanni; assembly: GCA_942486025.1. Lineage (NCBI taxonomy): Eukaryota > Metazoa > Cnidaria > Anthozoa > Scleractinia > Poritidae > Porites > Porites evermanni. The sequence goes on along the minus strand of CALNXI010001559.1, from coordinate 112,765 downwards.
TTATAAATCTTATAAATTTCTAGATAATTTTTTTACTATTTCTAGTTTGTCTCTTATTGCTGTAGGCACTATCACAGGAGGGTTGACACTTAATCCTATTATTCTTGGAGTAATCAACGGTGCAGGAATAATTGTGGGTGGGATAGCAAAAAAGAAGGATTTTAAGAAAAAGATAGAAACATCAAAGCTGGCTTATACTACTTATGAGAAAGTGCTAGTTGAATTACGATCAGCACTCAGAGGAGATGAGTGGAATAAGGAAGAATTTATAGATCGTATTAAAATATTAGATGAAATAATAATTGATCATTGCCCATCAAGTGCTGATAACTTTGTAGAGAAGTATAAAAAAAAATTTGAAAATATAGATTAAAATACTAAGTTTAAACCCCCCGTCGTCTGGACGCCCCCTTTATAAAAACCCATTAATTAAATATTTTTAACAGTTTCTAAAAAATAAGTCATAGAGCAACAGTGCGTTTCGTGCTGGTTGTGATTTTCACTTACATGAATATATAATCCATCTCTTGACCTGACCCGTCGATTCGACGGAAAAATATTTTCTATTTAAATTAAATAGAAAATGTTGAAACCCCCCACCCCACATTGGGGGGTGTTTCATACCCCCAACATTTGGATTTTAAAAGTTCTCCACCCCCATTTTGGGTACGGTGGCATTTCTATCTATTCATAAGATAGAAATGATTAGTACAATTGTAGAATATGTTAATCTTTACTTTTCAACTTATAAAACACAATTTTATCCAGATAACTTCATTAAAGCTTGTCTAATATACCAATTTCTCTACGCAAAGTATTTCTCTCAAAAACTAGACATAGATCAAATTATTTACAGACTGACAAAAGCAAAACACTACCTAAATTCTGATTCAAATATCATTACAAACCATCTAATATTCAGCCTAGCTTTTAAAGCTTTCTGGAAACACTATAGGATTGGAAGAGGATGTGTGTATGCAATCAACTCACCTTTCAAAGAATGTGAAGTACTTGGTTATCTAACTGGAATAATTTACTGGTGTTTTCATAAAGGAATAATATAATCATTTTTAGATATTTTTAGTGTATTTGATACTGGGTATACTTATCTCTAAAGATTAAATTTTATATTTTTTAAAAAAATATATAATCTATTTTAATAAATGGCACACATCCACAAACAAAATTTTCATTTATACTCTTATTACTTTCCAGCTTCACAAAAATATTATATAGGTTATACTAGTTCATTAGACCTTATGAAAAGACATAATGATCATAAAAGGTGTAACTTAAGTCCAATTCATGAGTTAATATTAAAAGAACCTACAGTTAAACCAAAATATGAAATGACATTATATAAATGTAGTCTTGAAGATGTGAATTATTTTAGAAAAAAATTTTTTATATATTTATTAAATAAAATGGAAGCCCATCAACAAATTGCTACTATTCTTGAAGATATTAAAGGAGAAAGTAATGAAAGTTTTGAAAAAAGGTATTTTGAACTAGTAAAACATAATATTGAAGAGTTTGAAAAATGCCTTAAAATTAAACTAAATGAATTTGATGAAAAACAAAGGGTGTATTTTCGTCTAAAAATGGCACAAAATAGTATTAAAATATTAATAAACATGAAATATGATAAAAAATTGTTAAATTTATCAAATAATGAAGAGTTATTTTTATTAGCCCGATCATTATTTTTTCAGGATAGAATTGATGATTATGAAGTTGATTTTGAAAAGGATGCAAGCTAGTGTGTATTTGTAAAAATTGTTATACTTATCTATTAAAAAACCCACTGACTCTAAAATAAGTTATCTATTAAGAGATCTCACTGACACTCCTCTCTCAAATTATAAAAGATTAAATTTTATATTTTTAAAAATATAAAATTATTTATTTAACCCTTTATAACAATCCCACCATTTTTCATAAATCTCTAAAGTTAGAAAACTAATCTTAAGTTCAATAAGTTTATACTTTTCACAACCCATCTCCTCCAAAATTTTTTTGGTTAAATAATTAATATTTATCATTCTCTTTCTGAAGTATTGCTTGTTTAGTATTTCCATGATATTATTATCTATTTTTGTTAGTTTATCGTAAAGTTCACATTTTTCTTCATCAGTTAGGTTTATTCTTTTAGAAATTTCATTTACCTTTTTCTCATAGTGGTATTTCCTATGGTAAATACTCTTTTTTCTATAATGCAACCTATCCAAATCTTTTACATCAAATAATCCTAATACATGACCGTTTTCTGCACCACATTTTTCACAAATTTTGAGGCCAGAATCTATTGTAAAAAATTCAGTATTTTTACAATTTAAACATTGTGCTTTTTTACTAACTTGTTGAATAGGTTTTTTATAATTATGAAGTATAGCTAAATATTTTTTTATTTCTTCTTCTGTATAAGACATTTATTATTTAATACTTTATTTACTTTTAAATAATTTTTTTATCTAAAAGCCAAAGTATGCACTTTATCCTCTAAAACAATGCGCTTATCATCTTCATTACTTAGAGCTATTTTGTTAACTTCTTTAGAATATATATCATGTTTTTCACTTCTTATTATTTTCATACTTCTCATTTCTTTCTCACCTGTAAATAGACATTTAACATAATCATCAAAATCTAATTTCTTTTTCACAACATTTTTCTTTACTCCTTTACACTTTTTGACTTCCCTTTCATCTTCAATTCTAAAACTATAAAGTTTGGGACGCAATCCAACGAAATGTGTTATCTGTTTTCCTGCTACTTCATCTTTAAACATTCCTATAACTTTTTTATTTACTCCTGTTGGTATACCAGATTCATGATTGGAAGGATAATCAGACGTGTCAAACTTGCTTAAAATATCAGGACTTATATCTTTATAAAAATCTTTTGTATTAATTAGATAAATAAGACTATCCGTATCTGTAAACAATAATTCTGCTTTTTTACCATATTTCTCTTTAATGTATGTGTAATGAAAATTGAACATTAGTGTTTTTGATAAATCTAAAATTGCTTGACCAACATATACTGGTTTATTAAAATAAACTTCAGTCCTTTGCATATGAACTGCGATAAGATTGCGATCAAATATTGTTGCTCTTTCAAAGTTTGGACGACTTGTTAATTTTGCAGCTTTCTTACGATTATCCACCAGAATTATATTTTGTCTTTTTCTTATGTTTTCTATTGTTTTTCCAAAAACACTATTGTTCATTAATTTAAAAAAGTCTTTCTCAAAATTGTTGACTGCACGCATTCTAAGTTCAGTATTTTTTCTGATATATGGTTCCATCCAAGGAGACTGATAAAATGATATTCCTCTATGAACAGCAGTAATTCTCATACCCAACTCAAGACATTGTCTAAGAGTACGATAATGCACAACATAGTTTTTTCTTGGTTTGAAATGACTAATTAACTTTTCAACACCATTTACATTCATCTTCTCTGGTGCTAAAGGATAGTCATTATGTGTTTCCCATAGGTTAGGAGGATACTCTAAATCAACTTCAAATACATATCCTTTTTTCCTTTTATTAAACATACTATGATTTGTTTTCTCTAGAATTTCCACTACCTTTTCTTTTGTTATATCTTTCATCCATTTAAATCCATGTGTTGGGAGTTGTTGAGACATTGCGCAACCGTAAAGATTGTTTGCGTCGAGATATTGTATATAACTAGACTCCTTATCAGGATTGTAATCTTTCATATATTTGTTATTCGCTTCCGCATATCTTTTTGATATGTGTGTTATTCCACCACGTATACCACTCTCAAACATCATTAACATATCATAATCATACAATAGTTCTAATTCTTGACCTGTTTCTTTTAGACAAGCATCCCATGCTAGACCGGGGGATGTATAATAATGTGCTGGATCCAAATTGTAATGGTGGAGACAAGTTTTTCTAAAATTCTCAAATACATCCGCCAAAAGTAAAACATCAGACTTTAAGTAAAGATCGTGATAATCTCTTATTGTTTCGCAATTAAAAGTATTCCAAACATTAATAGCATGTTGATAATCATCATCTGATATACCTTCATCATTTAAGTAGGAGTAAAATTCTTCTTTTGGAGGTAGCTTTTTTTCAGATAGTTTTTCTAATGAGGAAACATAATCATAAGGATAAACTCCCTTACGAGTTAGTAGATCTACATTTTTCTTAAATACATGATTTGTATTATGAAAATCTTCTTTTAATAAATTTGAAACAAGATTGGCAAGTGATGTTTGAAGAAACTTGAATGAATCTAAAAATCGTACTTCAAAATTCAATGAAACCATTTCTCCAGTACTTTTAGATTTATACTCATCAACTTTAATCTTTTTCGAAAACGAAATATATTTTTCCTCTGTTGATGGAATACAGTTTAAATCACCTTGTAAACAAGCAAGTTGCTTTATAAACAAATGTGCGTCATAACCTTGAAGATTATGAAATATAACTGGAAGAATCATTGGCTTCCTACACTTAAGATTACATTTGTTATGTGCAGCTCCACGGTATTGTCCTGTAAAATGACAATGATCTCTAACTTTGTCAGTTTTTAATTCCATCTTACAAATGTGGCAAAAATTCTCTTTATTAAATGATATTTTTTCTTCTTTTGTTAAACAAAGAGGTTTTGGTCGAAGATAAAAATCATTATAAATACTTTTAGTTACTTCTTCGAGTTTATTTACAAATATCTCAGCTACATTATCATCATTATTGTTTTTTGTATAAATAATTGGTTTAATTTTTATATTTGGTACTATTCCCTTAATATACAAACAAAATCCTGAAGGTTCATGTTTTTGGTAGTTATAAGTATAAGAATTCTCTGGGTTAGGGCTGCAATTATTTAATGGTTTAGTAAAGCATTCAAAATCTGCATAAACTACAAAAGGAATAGGAAGTTGTTTGTAGTAATTTTTGAAATTTAACATTGTTTTTGGTTTAGGCATTTTGACAACCACTGTTTCATTATTTGAACAATATAAAATATGTTCTTTTAATAATTCTTCTTTAGTGTAATGAGTAAAGCACTTTTTACAAATAAATATTTTTTCATTACTTTTGGTTTTTTGAGACTTAATCAAACGATTAAAATTTTTAATTAGAGTATAATGTGAAACACCATCTTCTTCATATAAAAATAAGTCAATAGTATTTATACAGTCTTTTTCTGTCATTTTCAAAGGATAAAAAATATAATTATCAACTGAAAAAACATTTATTCCTGGAAGTTCTGGATTAAGTTTTTCAAATTTGGAAATATCTTTTAATTTCATAGGGAAAGTAATTCCATTAGTGTTAAGAGAATTTTCATACTTTTTCAAATCTGTTATTCCTGAATCATTATCTTCTCTTGGATAAAGATATCTTAGTATACACCAAAGAAAACATTTTTCATCTTTGTTTTGAATATTAACTATTGCTTTTTTATTTGATATCCAATCAGGAAGAGGAATGTAAGACGACCCATTCGTTGGATTATATTCAACAGTATGAATTTCAAGTTTATCAACTTCTTTAAAATGCCATCCACTTCCGGCTTCTTGATAAGTTTCAATATTTGCGTCAATAGCATCTTTACATATTTGAATTAATTTGTCAACATCTGTTGATTTAATATTAATATGTGTTGCTGTATGAAAGTAAGCTTTATTTTCTTCTATTCCTATAACACCTTCACTTTGTGAAATATTTTGTTTTTCCATAATACAAACCAATACCATCTTAAATTTTATATTTCGATGATATGTAAAAAAATCTTTTAAATTTTTATTTATTCTTTCAAAAAACGCCATTGGAGTAAGACCAAAAATTCCTCGAATAATATATTTAACAGCAAAGTCTTCAAGAGATGATTTTTCTTTTTCAAGTCCTAATTCATAATGTTCAAAAATAGCACGCTCAAGAGCTTTACGTAAATAAGGAGGAGTATCTTTGGGAATCTCTCTATTTTTTATACATTCCTCAAAATACTCATCAAATGTTTTTATCTTTTTCTTTTTATAATGTTGAGTCTCCACAACGGGGGTTTTAGGTTTTTTAATTTCTTTTTTTATATCAATACCTTTTCTTACTTTTTCTCTTGCTTCTACCAATTTTTTATATTGTTTAATTAATCTTTTTCTTGATCCTAATTCCTTATAATCTTTCTTAAGTCCTTCTTTTTCTTCTTCTATTAAATTTTTTATTTCATCTAAAGACAAATTATGAAATTGTTTATCTGTAACAAAGGGTGTACTACCCCACGAACCATTTGCTTGGTTAGACATGACGTCTTATAATCTTATAATTAGATTATAAGACTTTAAGCTTTTTTTTTTTTTTTTAATCACTTTCACTTTCACTTTCACTTTCACTTTCAAGTTCTCCTAGCATTTCAATTTCACTTTCACTTTCACTTTCACTTTCACTTTCACTTTCACTTTCACTTTCACTTTCACTTTCACTTTCACTTTCACTTTCTTTATATACCCCAATATATTCTTCAAAAAGATCATCTTCAAATTTTTCTTCATATGTAATGTTAACATTGTTAGTGAAGATTATAAAATTCTCAAAAAAATCTTGAAATTCATCATCTTCAAAAAAGTCAGCATAAAAAATGTTTCCCATATGAAAATATAGGTCAAATCTTAGATCAATTATTTTACTAACAGCACTTAATTTGAACTTTAATTTACTAATATTTTGAAGTTTCCCAACTTTTTGAGCCTTCAAAACATCTTTAAAGTGTTTAATAAGTTCTTTTGCTCTTGAAGACCAAAAAACTTTTTCAAAAGAATCAGTATTGTCTCCAAGAATTTGCATAAACTCACCACACTTCTTATTAATCCCTCTTATGTAAAGCCATTCATTTTTGAAGTCTTTTGCATATTCTGGGATTTTTTTAGTGTGTTGAGTTGTTTTTTCAATAACAGAAGACTGAGCCAGACTACCCATTTTCCTATACTACTTATCGCCTGTAAACACTTTATCCTCAGCCACCGCCCCAGGATGAAGAGTACACGCATCAAGCTCTGCCCGACTCTTGCAATCTTACGGTCGAAAAACCGCCCGATATCGTTGGCTAAGATTGAGTTGTCCGTGTATTCTGGAAAACACAACTCATTCCTCGGAAGTAACAATCCACGAGTAGCCCTGAATAGCTTTCCTTGGTCTTCACTATTGTCGTTCACAAAGTCTGGGTAGAAAGCACGCTTAGCCCGTGTACTTAAATAAGTAACGTGGTTCTTGAGTTTCTTGAATGCCAACAAATCCTCCTGTGATCGTGTTCTTCTCCATCTCCGTTCTGCTTTCCGGCGTCGCCTTTTTGCCTCAGCTATCTCACTGGTATACCAGGGTACCTTGGGCCTAGCCCGCACTGTTTTGGTTTTTAAAGGTGCGCGACGATCAAGAACTTGAGAGAGTGTGGTCGTATAATCCTCTACAAGTACATCCAAGTCCAGTGGGGTGATGGGATCGCTATGACCTCGATTACATAGCCCTGTAAGTACTACATCGTTCGATAGGCTCTCAGCGTCCAAGGATTTAGTTTTGAAATGTCTGAAATGAAGGCTTACTTATGGCAACATCACAATGTACAGATTTTATACTTTTTCTTTGGCCTAACTTTGGTTGACAGCTGATCCATTGCTGTTCAAACAGAATCTTGAATCAGAGGAGTTAGTTTACTAATCCCGTAATTTACAGCTTTCTTTTTGTAGTTTTTTTCTCATTAATTCACTTGTTCCATATCGTCCCATTTCAACTGCTTTGCGACCCATCCAAGGCAAAGCATATTCAACAAATGCATCTGCGGCTGTGCCGACAACAGTGTCAAAGACATCACCTCCAGTTTGTTTGCCCGCCCTTTCAGACGGGCTTATTAGTTTTTTGATTTCTTTTTAGTTTTTCTTTTAGTTTTCATTCCACTTCCGGTTTGTGGCACTGATCCTATTTTTACATATCTAACTTTTTTAGTTCCACAAAATGCGCATTTTCAAAAGAACTGAGTACGCCCTCTTTTATCTTTCTGGTAAACATTTGGCTCTGTGCAAGGAGTTACTTTTTTATCTACAATACAATATGATTCTTTCATTTAGTAATGATCAGATAAAACAGCGTTAACTAAAATGAAGCATCGAGCAAAGTTTGTAAAAGGCGAACTTGAAAAGATTTATAATCTGTTAAATGCGAGTTTTGAATACACAGATTATTCTCAAGTGGAAGATGACAGGCGGTTTATAAAAATATTTGAGTTGCTTATGGAAATAAGTGAGAAATCAAATACGCTTCGACAGGTTGTAAAAGGAAGTTATCTAACCTATTAATAAAATGGAGGCTAAGTTTTTTTCTGAGATCGAAAAAGATATGGATGTCAAAAAAGTCAAAGATTTTGAGAAAGAAGTCCGAACTAAAATAAATCATGAGTTTGAAAGTTTGAGAAAAACAAATGATGATCTTTCTAGAATACTAACTAGTGGTGAATGTGAAATGTTGGAAAATATTAGAAATGGAAATTGTTCTTGGTTAAAATTAAACAGTGATAAAAAGAAGAAGTTGTTTAGACTTATTGATATTTACTCAAACTTTAATGATATAGTTGACAATGTAAAAGATTTAAATAAGAAAGTTGGTGAGATTAAAGAGCTAAAAGACGCGCCAATGGATGAAGAGTAAAAGGTTACTACAATAATAGCAAAGTATTACAAAAAAAATATTTATATTGAATATAATTTTTAATCTCTAATATTGTAGTAATCTTTTTCTAGGGGTTTACCCATTGGGGGTTTCCCCCAGAGAAGTATTCCTTTATGAAATCACTATTGTCATTATCAAAATGCGGGTTATGTATTATGTCTATTATACTACTACATGGGAAATTTCTGCAATTTGATTGGCTTAGATCAGTGGTATTTCAGCTTAATTTGAAATACCTTCATGTGAAAATTACAAAACCTTTGCGGGTAGTAGTATAAACAAATAATAGCATGATTTGTACGTAATGTTTGGCATAAATACCACGAGTGATATTTCGAAATTGTTATACACAATTTCACGAGCCGTTAGGCGGGTGAAATTTGAGACAATTTTGAAATATCACGAGTGGTATTCCTTTATGAAATCACTATTGTCATTATCAAAATGCGGGTTAGGTATTATGTCTAGAATACGATTACCTCGCTGTCTCTCGCATAAATAATATAAACACCAGTAACCACAAAGAACAGTACTTCTGTTTTGTATTTCATCGATCGAGTAAACTATCTTTTTTCTAGCTGTACGAAAATACTCTAATGCTTCATATGGCATAACTAAACCAAATGGATCGAAATACTCGACCACAGGGAGAGACCCGACTACTGAATCCAGATTTCTGTAACAAACCCAATGTGTGCCGGCGCCTTGAATATCATCGAGGTTGATTATTCCACATTCTTTTGTAATCTTTTGCGGTAGCCCATCGCGATTGTACACTCCTCTGAGATGTTTTATTTTAAGTTTGTCAACCCAATCCATAAGATCAAAGTTGGACAACGGTTTAATTACAAAGTGCTGATTTGCGTAGCCAAGAGAATTACAAAATGGTTCCTAATATGGGAATGAACCCTACTTTTTTCCAAGTAGTAGACCTTTTCCTTTGGACTTTTTTTTTTTTTAACCCCCATTCCTATCGGGTTTTCCCATGTACCAAAAAAGGGTGGCGAACGATAAGGATAACCCTCACCATGTGTGGATGGTGGAGATGGTGGAACATAAACATTTCTCGTATTACTAGACGCTCCTCGGTCAACTTGAAGTCCCGCCCCCGCGGACATTCCAGAGTACAAACATCTTTGAAACTAAACTAATCACCACTGAAATCCCAATAGAGGCAAGTGTTCCAAGAAATCCTCCTTCTATTTATTTACGGGTTGGTTTAATAACTAATCGGCCGCCTGATTAATAAGCTCTGTTAATTTGGTTTATTTGAGCTTGGGTAAGTTCTTTTGCAATAGGTGGTAACATTGGGAAAAACCTTTTGGGAGTTGTGATACTTGGCATAGCTATTCCTTGGCCAAATAGTTTTTTTATTCCTATATCTCCTAGTGCCGATGCGGCTCCAGTAGCCAATGCCGGAGCTACTTTTGAAATTCCTTTTATCGCGTAAGGAAGCAATCGCGCTCAAAGAGATGCAAGACTAGTGAATAAGTTTCCACCATGTTTTACTGATCGCCTAACCTGTGTTCTGCTTATCTTTATATCTGTTCCTGTTCCATTTGCAATAGATTTTTCTATTTTAGCAATTTGTCTTTCTGTTAGCATTAACTCGTCATAACCACTAAGTTGATTATGTTTTAATCTTATAGTCAGTGGTGATTTATTTCTAATTGCAGAAGCCAGTTTTGATTTTTGATTGGGTGTAAGCTTTACTCGATATTCAAAATAAGTTGTCATTTTATTTAATAAATTATATTATTTTACGCACGAAGCAGTAGTTTTTCATTTTGCTGTTCGATTTCTGCCTCTCGCTCGTGAAGTACTAAAGCGTAAATATTGTAATTTGTAGCAGTCGCTCCAGATAGCTCGTAATGAAACGCTAGTTTTGTAACACCATCTTTTATATCTAGTTTTGTTTAGTCAGATCGAAATACACAGAAGGGAATATATTTTTAAAATTTTGTCTATTAAGAAGTGTTCCACCTTGAAAACCATTGTTGGTATATACGTAAGACATTACATCTCTAAAAACTCTTGAAGGATCTGATGAAGGTTTGTAGTGAATATCAGGGTACTCGTTTCCATTTCCAACTTCAAGATAACATCTAACGAGAGTGCTCGGATTCGTATAAACACTGAAAGTATTATACAGAAATGGATTTGCTGTCTGTTCTTCGATATTTGCAGCATTGATTATAAAAACAAATACATGGCGTGGTTTTGAAATTCCGTTTGTAATTCTAAAATTACCAACTCTCTGGTTTCCCGTGACGTTAGGTTGAACAACTTCATTGAGATAAGTCCATTTGTATGGTTTGAGATACTCACTCATATAAATCTCCTTCTGAATTGAATACTAATCGAGGCACAAAAAGTTGAAGACGAGTGATAACTACTCGGCATCGATTTCCACCAGTCCTCCATATAAGATTATCATCTTTTTCCATCTCAAAGTTTATTTCGATTTTAGTGTTTGGAAGTAGTTTATCTTCGAGTGCCTCAAAGAATGAGTAACGGTTGAGAGGAATTTCACAGTGTACTATGCCTGAAGTTCCAAGTAAAGCTTTTCGTTTTGAAAATCCCTCATTATAAGTTCCAGAAACATTATCTAACATAAGGCCTTCTGCATCAGCATTACCAGCTTCATTTTTTCGACGACCAACTTGTTTTCTAATAAATCTATTTTTATTGCGTTTTTTGATGTATCCAGAAAGTAAAATTCATTTGTTGCGACACTGTCAGCGTAGGATTTGTTATACTCAAGTAATTTTTTTTTATATTTACACTATGATTGGCGTAATTACACTGATACAGTTCCTTACCATTTGCTAATACTGATAATTTTGAAATAAAACTATTTGCTCCATTTACAATTCCCATTTGGTCATCTGCGTATGTGTTATAATTACCTCTTGCTGCTGCTAAAATTTCATCTGCTACTGCATTGGCTGGAATGGCGAAGTTAGTTCCATCCCGCTGCTGAACTTTATAAACTAGCGCTATTCTAGCATTATACCAATCAAATGGAGTGACTTCACCTGAATTGTCAGCGATAAATTTAAGATTATTCCGCTCTTGGTCGGTGTTGTTTGCTGCAGCCACATTAATAGCTTGTTCCAGATCAAAAACAACATCTTCATATATTATTTGCGTATCCAAGGAAGTATATTCTATAATAAACGGCGTAGCTAAGGGAAGGGGTTTATGCTAAAGAATTATGCTAAAGAATTTTCTTTAGTATGGCGAAGCAACAGTGTCATAAACCAATCAATTCCATTGAGGTCAACAGGCTGGCCAAGTGAATCAGTTACATATATTCTCATTTCAGAAATATAATGAGAACTCACAGGGCAGTACAACTCCCTTCGCGGTTCGAAAGTGAATGGAAACGATCGCGTGAGATTATCAGTTGGTATAACGGCAATTGTGTTTGTATTTACTCCATTTACAACGGAGTCCTTTATAGCTGTTGTGTTTATTCGAGTTTATCAAGTTTCTTTTCAAATCCGATAAGGTCTCCAAAATCTGTTCCACGCAGATCAAGTTGATAATCACCATCAAGTAATACTAACACTCGATACGTACTCAGAATAAAAGTCAGATTGATCGAATACACCTTTGCTCCTTTGGAGTCTGTTGAGTGATGACTTTTTTGATCCATGTACTGATGAATATAATCGTTTATATCAGAGTAGGAATACATTCCATCTGTTAAAGTAATTGTTTGCCAGGTGGATCCATCATGGGTGTATTATTTTTGTATTGTTGTTGTAATCACTTCTGATATTGTACCAAGAGTAAGTCATCGACAGTCGATCAAGGGCGGGAAAATGTCTAAATCCTGGGTCAAGTTTTAGAGAGGGATTAAATTTAACTATAAAATCATGAGGTTTGTTTTTTTCCTATATGTTCTCGTTTAACAGAGGAAATATGAATAGCGCTTTCATTCATTTTATTATCTTATATAATTTCTTAACAATTCATTAAGTTGGTGATTATTAATAACTCCAAGGTCTCTAAGTCGATGCGCGATATGAATGTATTCAGGAAATACTCCATTGTTTCCTGCGGCAAGTGATCCACCTAGTAATTCAAGTCTGTTTAGTACTTCTTGTGGGTTGTTAAAGTAAAAAATTCCAGAACCAGATTTTGTTTTATAATACTTAAGATTGTTTAACTTTGTTGCATATATGCTTAATATGTTTGTATTTATTTATAAAATTTATTGTATTTTCATGTGGTTTTTTACTTACTGCTTTAGCTAAAACATAGCCGTTTGTGTCAGGTACAAAAACTGCAGTATTTTTTAATGCTTTAGTAGTATCTTCTAAATCTTCGTTAATATCATCAATTACTTTATCAATAGTAGAAACATTTTCTTTAAAATAATCAGAAGGGAGTTTGGTATTCATTAATTTTTAGTATATCTTGTGCTTCTTTACTCATTAAATATCTATCTAGGTCTTCAGCTTTAAATTTTGCTGTTGGGGTAGTACTCGTTTGTGTTGTTGGTTTGGCAGCGACAACAGTCGCTGGTTCTGGAGCGTCAATAGCTTCATATCCTGCTACCTCAACCATATCAGCCAATCTTTCATTAGTTTCATTAATCTTTTCAAGACCGTCTGTAATTGCTTTTTGATTTGCTCTAAGACCCTCTGTGATAGCTAATTGATTTTGAATTAATTTTTGATTTTGAGTAAAAAGATTTTCTGTTTTATCCTCCTCCTTTGGTTTTTCAAACTGTGAAATTAGTGGTTGAAAAGACTCACGAAAACCTTCTCTCTGATTCTGTTTTGTCCAGGTTGCTTCTTTTATTCGGCGTCTCACCTGTTTTAAAAGATCATCGGATTCAAGCTCAATTCAATGGACGGATGAAATCGATGGAGGAAATAGTTTTAATATAACAAAGATAGGTGATTTACCACCAAACAAAGGAAACTTTCATGACTATAACCACAAAGTTCTTTACACGACTATAATTAATAATTCTCAAGGTGGTTATAAATATAAGATGGGAATTAATTTTTACAGACTAACTACAAATGCTGACTATACCCTTTGTTTAGAAATACTCAACACTGATTATCAGCTATGGCATAAGTCTCAAATAACTGTGGATAAAGGCACCTCAAAAGGATTAACTAGTGAAAATGTTAATGTGAGGAGGTACTCCCGCAGGTATCTTGATCCAAAAAATCAACCACAGTTTATGTATTATCACCGGGTGGTAGTTAATTTTCGCAAGACAACGTCTAGCCCCTATTTTCTTCATATACTTGTTAATATTCCTCAGGACGGAACTGACCTGGCGGTGTATCGGAGACAGTTTTCAGGGGTTTACATGATTGCTTATGGCATCGTTGGAAAGGCCTTCAATATCGACCCAGATAAAGTTTACGACTACCACACAGCATTTGATATTAAACCAACAGAAGTGGAGTACAATGTTGTTATTAATGCAAATCAAAAAGCAATTAGAAATACCAAACTTGATCGAAACAATGATAATAGTGCTGCAACAGTTGGAATGGTAAAAGAGTTAATTCCTTTTACCAAAAATGCTTTGTACAGAAAATATTTTGAAGAATTTTAAGACTTTGCTGATGCGGATATGTATGGATTAAGTAGAGGCTCATCTGGAGTTATTTTCAATTCTTTAAATCCTAATATTACACTACCTAATAGAGACCTAAGTCATATAAAAAAAGATGGCTTAAATGTTAATGGTTATGATGTTAATTTTTCTGCTTCACATTTTTCGAAATATAGTTTATGTATTGTTTTTTGTCATTGGAGAAATAGGAGTTTTAGCCTAACTAAACATATACCAGCAAACAATAAAATTTTATAAAAATTAAATTATGATAAAACAAACAATTCAGTAAATTTATTTATCAATAAAATAACTCAAACTTTTACCATGCCAAGTAGTTTTAATGGAAAAAAATTGTTTTATGGCTGACAGAAAATTTTAATGCAAATGTTACGAAAGCTTCAATAAGTAACTACAGCTCAACATTAACTATACTATCCGTTCACTACTCCACTGATCAAGTTTGGACTTTTACAACTGAACATGGAGAGTTAAATAAATTAATGTTTTCTCCAAACTTTTACGACTGGACTGGATAAATGGATCTTATATAGTGTGACCCCCATCCCTTGGCTACGCCGCAATTATATGGGTAAAAGAATAAATGAAGAATATATCTGAATTTAATCACATAGACAAATCTATATCAGAATCAGATATTAAGACTCTCAAAGACTTTTATAGCCACTATCAAAAGAAATACTGATGTTTTAAGCGGTCGTACAAGAGATATAAACTTCTTGATGAAACATTTACGATCTCTGGAATATGTTTAGTAGCTGTAGGGACGGTCGCTGGTGGAATAACCTTAAACCCAGTAATTCTTGGAGTTGTAAATGGTGTTTGGGTTGTTGTGGGGGGTATTGGAAAGAAAAAGAATTACAAGAGAAAAATTGAGATGAGTCGAATCGCATTTACGACGCATGAAAAAGTGCTCGTTGAACTTTGTTCAGCTCTGCGGGGAGACTCCTTTAACAAACAAGAGTTTATTGAACGTATGAAACTAATAGATGAAATGCTAGTTGATCAGACTCCTATAGCAGATAGATTTGCTAAGATATACAAAACAAAGTTCTCAGTTTAAGCTGAGCTCATTTGTCATTTCTATCTATTCATAAGATAAAAATGATTACGACAATTATAACTTACGTTAATTATTACCTCCCTCATTATCAAACTCGTTTCTACTGTGATAACTTCATTAAGTCGTGTCTTGTTTACAAGTATCTTCATGATAAATATTTCACAACTAATATCGACTTTGACCAGATAATCTATAGACTGACAGAATCTCGAAATAGCTGTAGATCACACTCGGTTGTTATGACTAATCACTTAATCTTTTCTAACGTTTTTGGTGCTTTTTGGAAACAGTATCGAATGGGGCGAGGATGTGTGTACATCTCCGACACACCGTTTCAAGAGTGTGAAGTACTTGGATATCTAACTGGGATTATCTCCTGGGCTCTTCACAGAGGTGTTGTATAGTGGGAACCTACGGTGCCCCCTATGACTCCCTCCCTTGGCTACGCTGCGTTGTTTAGCGATTTGTAACTATTCCACCACTTTTCATAATTTTCTACAGTTTGTTTAGAAATCTTTAGATAAACTTGGTTGTGCTTTTCACATCCCATTTCTTCTAAGCATTTTTTGATTAAATAAAAAATGCTTATCATTCTCTTACGACAAAATTGCTTGTTTAGTTTTGTGATGGTGTCTTGGTCTATTTCCATAAGTCTATTAAATAAACAGTATTCTTCCTCATCAGTCAAGGATACCCTCTTAGAAATAGTTTTAACTATTTTTCATAATGATATTTTCTCTGATATATACTCTTCCTACGATAATGAAATCGATCGTACTCTTTCAAGTCAAAATACCCAAGAGCATGGCCATTTGATGATCCACAGGAGTCACACTTATAGTAACCGAATTCAACAAAGAAACAATCACTTTGGCAATTCCAACATCTAAAGTGGTTATCCTCTTGATTTGTAAAGAGCACTTGTCGCTTAGTGTAACTATTTAATATTTCTAGATATCGTTCTATTTGCTCTTCTGTGTAGCACATTTTGTTATTAACTTATATAACTCTTCCCTTTTACTACCAGAAATACAAATATTTACTATCGTAAAATTTATTTGTATTTCTTTTGTTTTATTCTTACAACCGCATTTACTCGAATTCTCCTTTGAAGTTAATAACTGTGCATTATCAATACGATTATTTTTCTTATTATTATCTATGTGGTCAACCACTTTATCTTTTGGTATATTTCCACCAATGCACTCGTAAACATACCTATGAACCAGATAATATTTTCTTTGTGGTTTTTTATAAAGAATACAATACAAATAACCCTCTTTATGTTTACCCAATTTCAGTAACTTATTTCTCTTGATGCTATAAATTTCTCCTTTTTTACTTGCGTAATAACTATCATAAATAGGATGAGGATAAAATTTAGTTTCATTAAAGAGAATATAACCCATCTTTATTTAATGAAACTTTATCTTAAAGCTAATGTATTTACTTTGTCTTCCATTACAATGCGTTTATCATCATTTGCACTCAAAGCAATTTTATTTACTTCCTTTAAGTAAATATCATGATTCTCACTTTTAATAATTTTCATTGTTTTCATCTGTTTTTCACCAGAAAATAAACATTTAAGAGCGGCTTTCCGTAATTATCGACCCACGGTTGGCACAAGTTCAAAATTTGATTTCTCTCATATTTGGCTCATCGATAACCCTTAATGAGTAATGAAACATGCTGTAGTTAGTTTTCCCAAATAACGTGTTCTTTTGTTAAAATTCGAGAAAACGCATTTTGCCCGTTCGGAGCTCAAAATCCACTTCCGGTAAAACGAAATTTTACACAAAATTCCATTGGCTCGTAGGTCAAACCACAACGATTTGGCAGCCTTTGAAAAACACCAATAGTTTTTAAGACCCTTTCTTTCTTATAAGTCGATAAATTTGTGAAAGCTGTAATAATTTTGTGGCCAAAAAGGTACTGTTAAAAATAGGCCCTATTGACAATTTCTGCCGTTCAAAATTATAGGGATAAAATAATGCAAATTTTTACAATGCGCTATAACTTAAAATTTCGCAAATTGACTTTCTACCGCTTAACTAGGCCACAATCTATCAGAAAATAGAAACAAATCTCTGGGCAAACGATTTTAAGTAGCCCGCAAGACGTTGAGTTCAACCCTAATTTTGCTTAAAAACGCGACATTCAAGTGGTTAAAAATAGCGTTACACGGCCCGTCACGCCAGTGTTACCGATAGATACGCTTTAAACAACTTACTTAAAGGCAGATTAAAAGCGAATTCGAAATGAAATCTCTCATTAAACCTATTATTCTCATTGATTGCAGCATTTTCGTCAGATACAACATATAGGGTCCCAGGGATAGCGTCACACACCTTCAAGTTCAGTTTCAGACTGGCGATTTCCCTCAAAAAATTGTATATAAACAGAACAAAATCTAAAAACTAAAACTGATTACTGAATGAATTTTTGCATTGAGAGATGTTTACGAATTAAATCATCGCCAATCAATACCATTTGGTTTATAAAAACTAATTTCCTTGAAGCAATTAAATATTTTAAACTAGGTATTGGTGCAACAGTTCTTTTCGAAGTTTTTACCCTTGCCGGCTCTCAAAACTGAAAAAAAAGCGACGTGGATGCCAAAGAGGAGCCTATATAATTGTATGATAACGTGTATGAATAATGAAGCTACTGCATGACTGTATATTTGACCCATTCAAACAAACTAAGAGGACACTTTGGTGCTTTGCCAGGCTTACCATTAGCTCAGTTTCGGGTTGCTTTCGACGCTTCAGTGGAAAATTCCTGAAACAAACGGAACGTCTGAAAAGGCATTCGCCTGTTTTCCTGGTTGGAAACGTCCAGGCTGAAATTCGGATTTCATGTCTTCAAACCTTTTTTGAGTGTTAGTTTCAGGCTTTCGCGGCCGTTTTTCATTAAACGAAACTGACTTAGGCAAATGGGAAACGCGACTACCGAACGGAATCAAAATTTATCGGTCCTGAATCAGTTCTCCTCACCATTTGCCCAAACGGACCGGTTCACCCGTGTAAATAGTAGAAAAGCCTTGTGTCCAAAGGCCTGCGATACAGCTTCCTCCCATCGCTATCTGCCGCTAGGGACATTTCGTCAAAGAGCAGTGAGAGGCGGGTGTATCGCAGACTATGCGTCATACTTCTCAAGGGAGGAATTACGCGCTCCAGTACAAACACTCGCATTATCCTCAGAAAAACAAGCTGGAGTTTGGAATTCATTGCTTTTAGAGCAATCGAAATTCTCCATAATTGATGTGGCTACAGTTTAAGCTACAATCCGCTTGAGATTTGGATCTGTGAATCACTATCTGTGAGAATTAATCATCCTGCTAAAAACGCTAACGGGCTGGGCCCAGCATGACAAAACATTGCAGGAAAAAGTGAGATTACGAGATTCATGGACGAAAAGAAAATGGCTTAGAATTATTCACATCCAGGGGGCACTTAATCAGCCGCAATGAAGTGCTTTACATTTCAAAAGAGGTAGAAAATCATTACACATGTCACGACCTCTCAGTATGAAATTCACATCTGCTCAGTCAAAACGTTTTTCTCCAAAGCATAATCAACCCGTCAGCGAAAACAATTTATTGGAACAAGCAGCATTTTGGTATTAGGTAAAAGTCGTGTCTTGCCTAACCCCCCTTCTTCACGGGCAGCATAAAGCACAATTAATTATTACTGATCAGTTGAGCATTGTTTGTTGTTGTTGTTGTTGTTGTTGTTGTTATTTTTAATCTTATTTTTACACTATTTCTGTTTTTGTCAATTTCTCATTATTTAAAAAAAAAGTGTCCATGGACACGTCCATGACACGGGGTCCATGGACCTGGTCCAAAGTAGGGTTCCATGGACCCCTGGTCCATGTTTTGTCCTCACCCAGCAATCACAATATTATATAGATGGAGAATGTTGCAAGACTCAGTTCGTAAGGCCAGGGAGTCGCATTTCATAGATAAGGCCATGACCCTTCAACCTCATGGCTAGGCCTTTCTCGATTGCGCTTAAAAGTGCTCAAAATAATGCTCAAAAAGTGCTAAAAGTTGTGAACAGTTACCTCTAAGCTTTTCGTAAATATGTCAATTTTTACTGAAGTAATTAACAATCTATTTTGCGTAGTGTTTTCGACAGGTTGTTACGAAAGGTTGATAGAATATAGAACAATAATATTTTTAAAAAACTAAAGCCGGTTACGAATTGTAAATTAATTCAGCAGTACTAGCATCAGATGATTTAGAAATTTGAGATGACACACCCATGATACATCAGCGAATCAGAAACTTCTGTTCTCACGCTCAGTGAGGATAAGTCCACGTGCCTTTCCATGACAACGGTGTTTTATTCTAGACAACATCATTGGTTATTCAAATTTATGACCTGGAACACGATTCTCGTTGCAAGCGACACACAGTTTTTGCTTTAAAATGATTTAGAAGACATATGTTGCTCGAAATTTGCTCGAAATGTGAAATATTGCTCAAATGTTGCCCAAAGTGTCAAAAAGGGCGTAAGGGTGCTCAAAATGCAAAATAGTGCTCCAAACTCAAAAAAGTGCTCAAAAGGTGCTCAGCGCAATCGGGAAAGGCCTACTCATGGCCTAAACCGCCGTGACGAATTATTAGAATCCATCTCCTCAGTATTTTTCCTTTCCAGTTTTTGTGTTGTACGTCATTTCCGCCTCTCCCTTTTAAACAATTTTTACTTTTTATTTTAATTTTTTTATTTTGGTTTTCATATGACGTCACTAAACTTCAAACTACAAAACTATCGATCCTACTGAGATTTTACTTTCATGGTGTATTAGAGCAGCTGAAAACTAGTTTTTCAAACAAATTTTCGCTACAAAAGGGTTCTTGGTTTTGTAATAGAGTACGTTTGAATTTCTAAGCTTTTGCGTGACGCAGCATTTAAATGACGGCCGAGAGAGCTGTCATTTAGGTTAAAAAAGTGACTTTTTTCGAGGAATTTTGCTATCTAAACAGTTCAAGTGTTAGAAAAAGTATTACTTTAATGTTTATCAGTTCCTCAAGGAGTAAATTCACGCTTTTCTAGCAAAACTCGTTAACAGATGTTTCTGTTGGTTTCCGTCCGCCATGTTCGAGCTCATCCGTATGAGCTCCAGCATGGCGTCTCCATACAAAGCTCTATAAATTTGGGTAAAACATTTCCTCGGATATCTCGTATACGAATCATTCCTTCGACCCAAGTCTTGGCGAGGGTCTTTGTATATTTACCTCCTTTCATTTCCCAGATTCTCGACTTTATCTGTCGAATGGTTGCAATAGTCTTTGTGAAGTATATACCATACCAGTCTTTGGACTTCTCGTTCTTGGTTCTTTGGAATAAGGCGCGGTAGCAAAGCAAAAACAGTACATTACTTCCGTGTTTGGTGTAGCAATGGCTTCGCCGTGTGTAGTGAAGGATTCAGGGGGCGAGTACTTTTGTATTCTCGAGGAAGCTTGTGAAGAATACCTCAACAGACTCTGGCCTGACTGGAAGACAAGTGATCGAACATACATGTTCCCTCCAGCTTTCTCATTCCGTTATATAGCCCCAACCGGTGCAGCATCCGGTGCTGTAGGACTTAAGAAGTCTGAGGAATCTGACATGAAGGGAGATTCAGCCGAGTTACGGATATTTAGGACCCTTGATAAATATGGGACAGAAACGAATCAGCCAATGTTCGTCATAACGAAATTTGAATTTCAAGAATTCATTGATCAAGTCCTCCTACAAAACCTCTCAAGCGAATATGTTCAATCTCTGTTTGCCGATCTCAGCGAAACGCGGGATCTTTCTCGAGAAATAGATTTTCTCATCGTACACCGGCGTATTGGTGTCATACTCATCGAAGTGAAAGCCACAGAAAAGTTCAAAACAAATCGGTATCTTGATGCGAAAAGACAGCTTGAAGTTGGAGAAAAATTTGTTAAAGCACTTTTGACAGCAAAGGACTTAGACATTCCTGTCAAAAGAGTCATTGCAATGCCAAACGTCGTCGATGAGGGACGTAATGCTAATAATTTTATTGACCTCCGAAAGATTCATCTTGGTAATATGCAACGTTTCAAGATGTGGTGGGAAGAGCATTTCACTGAGGGGTCTTTTGAGGAAGAAATAAAGAAGCTATTGAGCTTGATTTCCGTATTTGTAGGTCAGAGAAGTTCAATAAGCGCCACAACCCAGATACTCAGTGGAGTGTTTAAAACAATTGATGAGCAAAACTTTCTTGCACAAAGCCACGCGAAGATGACAAGAAAGGGAGCTAGTGGGTCTCCTGTGGTGGTAAGGCCAGCTGATCACACAGGTCTGAGAATTCTGGCAAAACAGTTCATGTTCTTAAACATGGAGCAACTGGGCATATGGGAAGGACCATTACACCAGCTCTTTTGTGGCGCCCCAGGAAGTGGAAAGACGATTCTACTCCAATACAAAGCACTTGAATGTGCGAAGAAGAATGAAATGGTACTTATAATGGTACCCCCGCCACTTGATATGCTCTACAAGGAATTCTTCACAAGAAACGAAATTGCCAATGGAATGGTTACTATCGTAACGTTTGACAGCATCGAATCCTTTCTCTCTCAGGCCCTACAAAAGCCAAAGAAACCAGTCCATGTCTTTATTGATGAATTTCAGCTACTGCTTTTCACAAATGAGAAAATACTAAGTCAAATCACAACACTCTTGACTCGTTATCAGGGTACCTCNAACATATAATTAAAACCGCTTCCTCGTGCATGTCCCGCCTTGGCCAGATAAACCGTGTCAAGCATGTCTTCGACAAACGTACACTTTTGATGATTATTAATTCCTTAGTTTTTAGCAGGTTATTTTATTGCTCCAATGTTTGGTCAAATACCTCAAAATGTAATGTCAACAAGTTACAGGCAGTGCAGAACTTCGCATGCCGCATTGTTAGCGGCGCGCGTAAATTTGACCATGTTACACCAATTCGCAAGGAGCTAAATTGGCTTTCAGTTCCCAGTCAGCTTTATTACCGGAACGCTACAATGGCTTTTAAATGTATGACCGGTCAAGCCCCTGAATACCTTACATCAAAATTCATAAAGCGAGCAGAGGTTAGCCGACGTAGCACCAGAAATTCACAGCTTTTACAAATTCCCTTTTTTAGAACAGCTGCCGGTCAGAGAACATTTTTCTATAGAACTGTGAACTTATGGAACTCCCTAGACAATTCCTTTAAACTGTGTAACTCGATTGATGTTTTTAAAACTCGTTTACGTACTAAATTACTTAAAGAATTGTAATTTTATATATATTTTAAAACATTTCTTAATTGTAAATAGGATCATGTATTGTCTTTGAAAAGCCCCTTGGGAAAGTCAATAAAGTATGTATGTATGTATGTATGTTGGTTTCGTACATATCCTGGACCTCCTTCCCCTAGAGGAGCAACTGCATTTTGGAAACAATACTGGCGTCATCCAGTCTATCTTGGCCACCATGTTTGTGGACCCCAAGTCATTGTAGAGGGGGGAAAAAGTTATGCATCACGTGAAGAACGATTTGTCGAGTGTTCTAAGATCATCAAGAATGAGATCAATAAATGGGCAAAGGAACAGGATGGAGTTTTTTCCTATTGGAAAGTTGCTGTCCTGGTCACTAATCCATGGTGGATTAACAATCTCTGTTCCTGTATAACTCAGGAAAGAATCCCAGTTTGTCGCATTGGAGGTGAGGAAAATGCAGTTGTTTTGGATGATGCAGATTATGCTAGATCATATGAGTGGCCAGTAGTTATTGTTATTTGTGACAAGTTGAGAAGACGGCTGAACTACATCCCAGCATCAAGGGCAGTGTGTCGCTTATTAGTTCTTTATTCAGAGAAGTAATAGTATCTTTTGGCAAACTTGGAACCTTCAACATTAGGATATTACATTTTCTCTTTTACTCTTTACTGCACTGAAAAACTCTGAATATTGTATAAACAGTTTCTCTATATTTCCCCTAATGATACAATTAAGACAACATATTAGCTGTGGTCACACTACAGACTTTTTATCTAGGTAAACACAACTTGTTGACAGTTTACCTAGGGAAACTTGATTTTTTAAGTGTGACCGATTTTTCCCTAGGTAACCTACCTCAGGGAAATTTTATCGTCTGGGTCTTGGATATGTCTCGAAAACAATAGAGTTTACCTTTAGAGCTACCCCAAAGCAATAGCTACGGAAAAATGAAATACCGAGGTTGCCAGCCAATAGACGCTCATCGGTGAAGGTCTTGATGACAGAACCGGACATAGATCACGCCATGAAAGAAATTTTGGGGGCACGAGTCGTCTGTCTACGTCTTCTCCTTTCTTCACCTTGCATGTTGAATTAGCGTAAGAAATAACAGCGAGATAAAAAAAAAAGTCTCTTTGATCAGCTAGATCCTTGCGCATTTTGCCTTCTTGAATTTACACTCCAAAAAATTCAACTGGCGTGAAAACTTTGGGAGCCGATATCAGTACTGTGACCTTCCCAGAATTTTACCTAGGTAAAACAAAACCCGAGATGAATTTATTTTGGGAGATTTTTGATGAATTTGCCCTAGGTAAATCAGTTTTACGTAGGTAAAAGTCTGTAGTGTGACCACAGCTATTATTTTTTTCCAAGCTTGCCAGCAGGCGGAATATCCTCTAAATCCTGCAATCTGATTAGTTCCTTAGCCCAGGCAGTATTTTACGATCTTGCCTGCTAACCTGGGTGGAATCGTTGGCAGCTTCATTTGCAAGTTTGTTTGTTGTTTGTGAATGAGCAAAAGCCATCATTTTCAAACCATTTTTCTTTTAAAACTTGCACTATTATTAGCATTAGCCAGAGAATAGTGAATTTTATTATGCAGACAAAAAATCTGAAGGAAGAATCAAGCAAGTCAGCCAGGAAAACTGCTAAAGTAAGGCAAAACAGGTGGCTCGTGATGTTGCTTCACTAGCTTAATAACTGCGCTGTAAGTACTGCAATCTTGCTTTTATGCACCGTTTATTGGACATTTTTGCTCTGTTTGTAGTGTTCCATTTTTGCTGTATGAATCTAGATTCTGCCATTTTTCATTGAATTTTGCCTTGCTAGTTTTCTACTTATCAAAAAAGGTTGTTGTTTAAGGTGATTCCCTGGTTTTGCACTGCGGATCTCTTTCTGCGCATAACAAGATGGCCTCCGTAAAAAAGAGCATGTGAAGTAACATTATTAAAATGAAGTTGACCGAAGAGAAACGCTACTGCAATTTTCGCTTGCGGTTGTTTCTCGCCGAGGTGAGACTCAATGTGGTGGGAATGTGCATAACGTAAGCAGGACGCGTGTTGCTGAGTTCGACTTCCTCACGGAGAACCTCGATAGTGGTAATGTTTCATTTGTGCTTATTCACTTTGATTTTCATTTAAACGCTTTCTTTATCACATTGTGTCCTAAATGTGACATCTCGATGTAAATTCTGTAAAAACGGATTTTTTTGATACTTTCTTCCCCCTTTCGCATACATTCTATTTTGAAACTCGCCCCAGTCCTCTCTCAAAAATCAAGGAAAATGCATTTGGTGCGCACTTTCTGCAGCTCTACCGCAAAAACGAGTACGGTGACCCCCATTTTTTATTTCATGTTTTTAATGAGGACAGTGCTTCCTTTCGGTGAGAAAAAAGGTGGCACAAATCTATGTTCAGTTTTCTGGCAATGTTACTAAATTGTACGGATTGAGCTATCACGTGTCGAATAGCGCGTGTCCAATTTAATTCTACTTTGGAGCGTAAAGTAAAAACAAGGGCATTAAAAGGCATTTTTCTGGTACGTAAGTGGATAAAAAATACATTAAAGTCAAATTCTGTGCGATACCACATGCATCATTAAAAGAATCTTTCCTTTTTGTGTAGTTTTGGGCTGTGCACGGTTTTTGTTAAAGGGTCCAAAATAGCCGTATTTGTCAGCATTGTGAGAGCATGGTGACCCCCACTTTTTATTATCTTTTTATCATTTTCTTGACTTGTTACATCAGTGTACCAAGTTTCATCTACAATCTATGTTAGGTTCTTTTACTAGGGAATCACCTTAAGTGATTGCATTCAGCTTTCAATAAAGGAACCGACAAAGTGACATTTTAAGACTTTTGAGAATTAGCGAATATCAAACCGGTGGTATAAAAATGATCGATCTGGTATGATGAAATCTTTACGCCTAGCCTGGCTGAAAAGGATCTCCCAATGCAACAATGGTGCTTGGAGAAGCTTTTTACGGTTTTCGTTGGAACCTTTTGGGGGCCTCTTTTTTATTTCATTGTAATTATGATATTACAGAGATACATATTTCCCGTAAATTCTATTCCGAGTTACTTCAATGGTAGTCTGAGTTTTCTATTGTTTTCCATATATAGTAGAAGGGAGTCTAAATGTCAATATATTTTGTGGACATTGATGATAGGCCTGTTTTCTATAAAAAAAAAAAAAAAAAACTTTTTGAACAAGATATCATTTTCGTAAATGATCTTTTGTTTGAATTAGACACGACAAATTCTTTTACTATTGTTTTGAATAAATTTAGCAATATTAACTACCTAATTTGGGCAGGGCTTTGTCACTCTGTTCCAAAACATAATTTTAAAGAAAAGGTCTTTGCTCAGAAATAAGCTTAATATTGACAATCGATAACAAAGAATTTGATATATTAAAAAAGAAATCTAAAGATTACTACGTGCTTATATTAAAAGAATAATTGCCCTGCAGTGTTCAAAAATTTTCCGACACTTGTGTCAAGATTTCAATCTAACCCAAGACCAGCTGAAAAAAGTATATTCCATCTTCCACATGATGTTATCTAAAAGCTTTTCAATACAAAGTCCTTAATTCAATTTTATTTACCAATAAATAAAGTTATGCAAAATAGGTTATATCCAAGATGATAGATGCTGACTATGCAAAATGGATTTGGAATCCCTTTACCACATGTTTTTCAAATGCAGACACACCAAGCAGTTTTGAAAGGAATTTCAATATTACTTTTATGCATTGGCAAGATAATTCGTCTGTCTGACCTTACAATTAAGAGGTAATTACAGGAATATACAAATTGCCCTTTACTGAATTAATTGATACTGATTGCTAAACTGTATTTATGGGGTTGTAGAAGAAATCAGACTCTTCCAGTCATAACTGCCTTTTCATCCAAGGTTAAATTAAGTATGCTGAAACAGAAAAGTTATATATACAGCCAACTCTCTCTAAGACGGACACCTTTGGGACCGGCACTAAATGTCCGTCTTAGAGAGGTGTCCATCTTATAGAGAGTCAAACAAAGGGAGTAAAGAAAGGCAGGGACCAACTCTAGGTGTCCGTTTTACAGGTGTCCATCTTATAGAGGTGTCGGTTAAGAGAGAGTCGACTGTATGTGTTAAAACTAATAAATGACAAGTTTAATAAGAAGTGGGCTCTGCACCCTAGTGACGTGTGTACTTAGAACGTATTTTTCATTTTTGGTATATATAGTTACTTTACCATTAAAGTTCATAGTGTAATGTAATGTACTTGAAATTTATTGTAATGTAATATCATGCAATGCCATGTAATGTTAGTATTGTAACTCTGTGGAGTATTTGATAAAAGTTTGAAAAAAAAAATTTAGCTTTCAATCTCAAATAATCAGTATGAATCACTTTTCCAGCAGTCGGTTATCACAGTTTTCATTTCCTTGTTTATAACTTGTTACTTATGTCACCTTCCTTTATTCAAATTCAATTCAAAACCTTAACATTGGTATGTGTAATAAGCTCTTTTAACAAAGCCTTTGTGCAGTTTTCATCCCGCTCGATTGCATTAATCTAAAAGCAATTTTTGAATTATTCAGCTGAAGAAAATCGTTGCTGTATTTTTTTCCTGGGGCTTTTAATATCAAGCTCGTCAATTCGTTTATCCTTGTTTAGCAGTTAGCATGGGAATGGCTAAAAAAGGGATATCCAACACTAAACATAATTTTCTGCTAACTGGATGTAATTATCTATTTTGATATTTTTTCTTGCTCTCTTTTTTTCTATGCCTTTTTTTTAGGCAGTTTTGTTGCCCAATTTATCATCTTTCTTTTGCATGGGAATTTGGCCGGAAGTTGTCTTTTTTCATTTTTGGAAGGTGGTTTTGCCCAAATGTTTGGACAAATCGTCTCTAGTAAAGACACTAAAAAATACAAAATGAAAAAGATTTCACTTCCCGTTAACGTGTGTCGCTCAAAAACGCCTTCAGCTTTGTTTTCTGGGCCCTATTCCTTGGGGTCCACGGCCTTTGGAATAAGGCGCGGTAGCAAAGCAAACACGTTACTTCCGTGTTTGGTGCAGCAATGGCTTCGCCGTGTGTAGTGAAGGACTCAGCGGGAAAGTACCTTTGTAATAGGCCACTTGCACTAAGAGGTCACGTGACCAATGCTTCCTTTAAACAATAAGTTGGAATCTTGCTGATGCCGAAAATTGTTAGAGCACACAAAAATTATCTCACAACTGAAATTTGAGAGGAAACGCATTTAAGGGAGATATATTATGGCAGTTTGATTTTTCAGGAAAGTAGTATGATTTGTATTGGCCGCCATGTTGGAGGGCATGCTTTTGCCCTCCAACATGGCGGCCAAAACCACTTCTTGCTTATATCTTGTTCAATGTTTCTTAGTTACGCTCAGATGTGCTGTAAACGTTATCACATCATCTTTTCAACATTTTCCTTGAAGTTTAAGTGCAAAATTTGTGTACAGAGAGAGGTAATTCATAATTTTAAAAATCACATTTTGGTCACGTGACCATTTACGAACTTATTCATTTAAAGAAAATGGTGCGGGTTTGAAAAACCAAATCACCATTATTTTGGGTAAGATATGACCCACTAATTGTTTTTCGAAGGCAAAATCATATAACTTTCATTTTCATAAAAGCGATGTCACATGCCTCTTAGTGCAAATGGCCTATTTCGAGGAAGCTTGTGAAGAATACCTCAACAGACTCTGGCCTGACTTGAAGACAAGTGATCGAAGATACATGTTCCCTCCAGCGTTCCCATTTGGTTATACAGCCCCAACTGGTGCAGCATCCGGTGCTGTAGGACTTAGGAAGTCTGAGGAATTAGACATCAAGGGAGATTCAGCCGAGTTACGGATATTTAGGGCCCTTGATAAATATGGGACAGAAACGAATCAGCCAATGCTTGTCATAACGAAATTTGAATTTCAAGAATTCATCGATCAAGTCCTCCTACAAAACCTCCCAAGCGAATATGTTCAATCTCTGTTTGCCGATCTCAGCAAAACAGATCTCTCTTGTGAAATAGATTTTCTCATCGTACACCGGCGTATTGGTGTCATACTCATCGTAGTGAAAGCCACAGAAAAATTCAAAACAAATCGGTATCTTGATGGGAAAAGACAGCTTGAAGTTGGAGAAAAATTTGTTAAAGCACTTTTGACAGCAAAGGACTTAGACATTCCTGTCAAAAGAGTCATTGCAATGCCAAATGTCATCGATGAGGGACGTGGTACTAGTGATTTTATTGACCTCCCAAAGATTCATCTTGGTTTGACAGAGGACGACGAAGATGACAATTTACAACATTTCGAGATGTGGTGGAAACAGCATTTCACTGAGAGGTCTTTTGAGGAAGAAATAGAGAAGCTATTGAGCTTGATTTCCGTATTTGTAGGTCAGAGAAGTGCAATAAGCGCCACAACCCAGATACTTAGTGGAGTGTTTAAAACCATTGATGAGCAAAGCTTTCTTGAACAAAGCCACGCGAAGATGACGAGAAAGGGAGCTAAAGGGTCTCCTGTGGTGGTAAGGCCAGCTGATGCCACAGGTTTGAGAATTCTGGCAAAACAGTTTGTGTTCTTAAACATGGAGCAACTGGGCATATGGGAAGGACCATTACACCAGCTCTTTTGTGGCGCCCCAGGAAGTGGAAAGACGATTCTACTCCAATACAAAGCACTTGAATGTGCGAAGAAGAATGAAATGGTACTTATAATGGTACCCCCGCCTCTTGATAAGCTCTACAAGGAATTCTTCACAAGAAACGAAATTGCCAATGGAATGGTTACCATCGTAACGTTTGACCACATCAGTACTTTTCTCTCTCGGGCCTTAGAAATGTCAGTGAAACCCGTCCATGTCTTTGTTGATGAATTTCAGATACTGCTTCTCACAAATGAAACATTACTAGGCGCAATCAGAGAATTCTTGGTTCGTTATCAGAGTACCTCATTCTATCAGTGGATTTCCTACGACTTCAATCAGTTGCTGTTTGTTAATGAGGTGTTTGGACTGAAACGAACTAACGTGAATGTTCCAAGCTTTCTCACCGAGCTATGTGAAAGCCAAAACTTTATCCATGCACCAAGCCTCACAACTGTCATGAGATGCACATCAGAGGTTTATGACTTTTTGCAGCGTTACCTAAAGTTTTCGTTTGGTGAACAATCTGGAGGAACTGAATTTCCTAAACAATACTGGCATCATCCAGTCTATCTTGGCCACCATGTTTGTGGACCCCAAGTCATTGTAGAGAGGAAAATAAGTTATGGATCACGTGAAGAACGATTTGTTGACTGTTCTAAGATCATCAAGAATGAGATCAATGAATGGGCAAAGGAAGAGAATGGATTTTTTTTCTATCGTAAAGTTGCTATCCTGGTCGCCGCTCCACGGTGGATTGATGATCTCTCTCCCTTTATGACCCAGGAAGGAATCCCAGTTTGTCGTATTGGAGATGGGGAAAATGCAGTTGTTTTGGATTATGCAGATTATGCTAGATCATATGAATGGCCAGTTGTTATTGCAATTTGTGGCCATTTGAAAAGCATGCAGAACTACATCCCAGCGTCAAGGGCAGTGACTCGCTTATTAGTTCTTTGGTGGAAATAATGGTATCTTTTGCCAAACTTGGAACTTTCAAAATTAGGATATTACATTTCCTCTTTTACTCTTTACTATGCTGAAAAAAATCTGAATATTGTATGAACAGTTTCTCTATATTTTCCCTAATGATACAAGACAACATAATCATTATTTTAGGTCCCGTCATCCATGCTGTATTTCATTATGAATTCAAAATCTCTATAACTAACTCTTCCATCTCGATCTGTATCAGCTTCTCGAAACAACTTCTCCACTGTAACTGAGTCCAAAAATGGAGCAACTTGTAGAAAAATCTTTTTAGCAATGTCCAGAGTGATGAAACCTTGACATTTGGTGTCAAATGCAATAAACATCTGCCGGATCTCATCATCAGTATCTTCAGCCAAAATCTTGATTTTTGCAATTTCTGTGAAATTTTCTAAGGTCATACCAGTTTGGGTGTTAACGAACGTTTTGCTGCAGCCTGGTATTTGATCATTAACTGATAATAACAGTTTCTGAAACTTGGCCATAAGCTGCTGAACTTCACTCTTTGAAGGCTTGTAACCAAAGAGGGACACAAATGCAACTTTAAGATCCTCACTTGTTAAGAAACCTTTCTTTTCTTCATCTGCATTATGGAATGTTTCTGCTATTTGGCACAACTTTTCTTCTGTGATTTGCCAAGAGGAGTTTGAATATGACAGCTGATGCATGTAACTTTGCATAGGTACTTTACTAGGAAAGACCTTAAATGACAACAAAAAAGAAAGAAAAGGCTGAAAATAAGTTACTTTGGGTTGGAAATGTTATAATCACCTCAATTTTAGTTCATTCAGGTATAAAACATGGTTAGGCTTCATGGGCTACTGAGCTTATAACTTGGTAACTTACTGCTGAGGCTGTTGCAAAGTCAAAGAAGCTGGGCTTCACCTATGATAGGATATGCTCTGGGTTTGCGCCTTGAAGAGAGGTGGTGTAACTTAACACTACAAAAACCTAAAATGTCAGATAATTGCACAATAAACAATAACTTTTGATGTTATGAGTAGAACAGTTTGATATTGTGGCATTGCTATGTTGGAGATCAAATTATTTGAAAAAAAAGTCCAGACCATAATCCACCAATTGTGCAAAGAATACATATCTATTGTCCACATTGAGAGGTATTTTATACCAAAATTTTGCAGCAAAATACTTGCTGTCCCTTTTGTTGTGTAGTTCCAAAAAATATCCATACCCCCCACGGAGGGCACTTTTATTTTAGACCTCCCACCCCCCTGGAATTTTCATTCCAGGGGGTGCTTCTCATACCCTCCCAACCTCTGGAATTTCCATAATTTTGTAACTTGGTTGGGTATCCCCTGGAAAGAATATTTCCCTCAAAAATGCTGTTGCATCATACTTTTATGCAAAAGATAATATTATTGTTTCTGCAATAAAGGGAGAAAAAACTTTATATATGTTAATACAGTGTCAAATAATCTCGGTTTCTTGCCTGGTAGAGGTCTTTCTTAGTTAATTATTAACACTACACAAGACACAAGTGATGCCATCTCTCAAAGCTGTGAACTTCAATTACTTCCTTTCAGTTAAAAACATGTTAGAAGAAGGCTTCTCAGAACATGACCACATTACAGTGAATACCACTGACAATATATAAACAAAGCAACAGATGGATAGACTGGATAGATATCCAAGTTTATTAATGAGCCAATGACAATCGTGTGACATAAACTATCGTTGAAGCCATGAAAAAAGCAGTCAGCCGACTGAACATAAAAGACCATTGATGAAAACAATAATGTTTGCTTTGAAACACTGATTAACAGTAAAATAACTGATAGTTTGCTCAACAGAACAGCTGTTAGTTTTTTAATAACTCACCAATCTTACTTGCCCCCCCCCCTTAATAAAGGCCTCAAGAGGCCTCCCCCCACCCCCTCAGAAATTGCCTCCTTTTGGACCCCCCCTTGGCTCTGAATTTCTGTTGCCCTTCGTTGGGGGGGGGGGGGGGGGGG
>CALNXI010001559.1:65419-79697 GCA_942486025.1 Porites evermanni | reverse complement strand
GTTGGGGGGGGGGGGGGAGGGGTATGGATGTTTGCTGTAACTCCTGGAAATTATAAATGTGTCCATGTAAAAGAAACAATAAGAAATTTGGCCAGTACCAACCATGGTGCAGGAAAGGTCTTAAATACAACCCTCTCTTCCCTAACCACCTGTAAGAAAAGTCCAGTTTAGGTTAACCATATGGCTTAACCCCTGTTGATAGTACCAAAAATGACACAATTAATTCAAATGTGTACATGTGCTTCCAGAATATCCCTCCCACCCAACCTCGTCCCCAGGGCTTTTCCCTTAAAAACCATCAGTTTATCAATAAACAGATGCTTGCACTGAAAAAAATTCCAGTTTGACCAGAGAAAAGAAGATTGACAGAAGTTCGGGTTTCGGCGACTTCAAAGGCTTGACGCGGGGACTATTTTTTAAAGTTTCCTGTACTCAAAAAAGCATTCAGGGATAGGTTCTAATTCATTAATTATCAAGCACAGTGAGGCTCTGGCGCAGTTTACATGGTTTTGTATTATTAGGTGAGATTTTCCTCCTACCTTAAAAAATCCGTTTTAAATCTATTAAATTCTCGGTCGTTCCGCCATATCCCGGCGCCATATTGGATTTCTGGGGGTACCTTCGTAGCTTCGTAGCCAGGCCAGTCAGGACTTAATCCCCAGCCTCTCTCGGTCAATCCACAACACCAACAAAGTCGTCGAAGCGATGCCGTCGGAAGGTGAAGCATGTTGTTTGTGAAAAATCGGCTCTTTGGTAACAGCTAGCATTGTTAAAAAATTTAGAAGATTGCTACTTAACTTTCAAGTGTTACTTTTCAGGTGTGGAAGTGTTCTCAAATCCCCTGGCGCCTCCATCTTTGTCAGGGCATCATGGCGGACATCATAGGTACGTCATCCATCGCGTCTAACTCTTCTCGGTGATGGACGAGGTCTACATCTGAAATCTTAAACTTAATTTTATTTTCTTCTTAAAAATAACTGTGAAAAAAGAGGAAATGAACAAAACACGCTTTAGTTAGGGTAGAATTAGTCAATTCCATTCATAATCTAAGATCCATTTACACACAGAAGGACATGAAGAATTTTCTTTTTGCTTGGAAATCAAGCCTCTTCATCACCGTTAAGTATTTTTCCATGGGGAGAGGGTTACTATATATAGTTTTTGTCTTTTCTTTTTTACAATCCTTCATCTCTTTGATTTGAGATGCTTAGTTAAACAGAAATGCAGCAGATGTTTAGTTTATTATTACTTCTGTTGAAAAACAAAACGTCTTCTTCAGCCTTGTTGCATTTCAGTCAAGGTTTATAAGTCCAGAAGTTGAAGAAAAATTAAGAACAACCTTTTTCAAAGTGTAGTGACCTGATTTATGTGTATTTTGATATTTTATTATTATTTTTTTGCTATTATTAGCACATCAGCTCTGACTAATGAGGATTTCAGGAAACTTTTGATGACCCCTCGGTCTGGTGCACCATCTGTGGCTCCTCCATCAGCAAGGTCATCAAGTCACAGCAGTAAAAGCACTTCAAGCAGCATTCATTCACATCGTACCAGCAGNTTTTCTTTTTGCTTGGAAATCAAGCCTCTTCATCACCGTTAAGTATTTTTCCATGGGGAGAGGGTTACTATATATAGTTTTTGTCTTTTCTTTTTTACAATCCTTCATCTCTTTGATTTGAGATGCTTAGTTAAACAGAAATGCAGCAGATGTTTAGTTTATTATTACTTCTGTTGAAAAACAAAACGTCTTCTTCAGCCTTGTTGCATTTCAGTCAAGGTTTATAAGTCCAGAAGTTGAAGAAAAATTAAGAACAACCTTTTTCAAAGTGTAGTGACCTGATTTATGTGTATTTTGATATTTTATTATTATTTTTTTGCTATTATTAGCACATCAGCTCTGACTAATGAGGATTTCAGGAAACTTTTGATGACCCCTCGGTCTGGTGCACCATCTGTGGCTCCTCCATCAGCAAGGTCATCAAGTCACAGCAGTAAAAGCACTTCAAGCAGCATTCATTCACATCGTACCAGCAGGTGGGACATGTTTTTGTTCTAGGTATTATCCCTTTTCAGGTTAAACTGTTTTTCAAGTAGACTTTCTTGCCTGGCAAATAACTTTTTAAGCTAAGAACACCAGATGTAGTTTATCGATATAAATCTATGTTGGAAATCAATCGAAATCAACGACGTTAATCGATGATTTTGATTGATATCAGAAATCGATAGAAATAGAATTCACAGAAAAAATCATTTATCGATAATTACCGATTAACAAAATCAATAGCAATCTATAGAAATCAATAGTAATCAATAACAATTGATAAAAAAATCATCATCGATTTCTATCGGAAAATCATCGATATTAATTGAAGTCACAACTTTTTTTCTTTATCGATTTCTATCGATTGACGTCGGAAATCGATATTCTTCGATGATTGATATTGATTACTATCGATTATCGGTTTACCGATTAACTGCATCTGGAGAACAAGAGGAAAGAAAGATGTGGTGACCCCTTCTTTCAGCTACATTGTAAATTAAATGAAAATACACCAGCTAGACCAAAAATGTGATTTTAGCCTGTGACTTACAGAAATTGATTTTTAAGCCTTTCTAGGGACCATGAAGATGATGATGATGATGGTGATGAGGATGATCCATGGTCAAGAAGGAGAAAGAAAAAGAGGTTAGATTTTTTACCAATAGCCTTTTTTAAAACTTTCTTGAACTTTTTAGTAAGGTGATTGGAGAAAAAGGCGTAAAGCTTGGAATTGTATGATTTGCCCCCAAAAAGCAATGTTTGCAGTGATTTGTTGCAATAATAGTTATGGTGAGTCCTGAGACTCAACTTGTGAAAAATTATGAGTTCCAGTCCAGACCTATTGAGTCCCAATTAAAAAAAACATAATGAGTCCTAGACTGAAAATGCGTGGTCCTTTATGCAACCAGATAGTTAATCTAAAGACAGACTCCAAAACTCTGTAGTAAAGTTTACTGAAATAAATGTATACTCCTTCTGTTGTAAAGCACAACAAAGACTACACGAAATATGTGTCATTAAACAGCAGCCACAAAAATGGCGACAGAAATCATACAAATGTGACCTTCTCCAGGAAAACGTACACTAACAGTTTTCCGTTTAACGGGTAAAAACTAACAGCTAACGAACGGCTTGTTAACGGCTTTTCTAACGTCTTTAACGGGTAGGCTAACGGTTTGAACGGGCAGGCAAAAAAATCTAACAACCTACAAAAGCGTTCAAACGGATTTGCTTTGATTTTCCTAACGACTTTTTTGAACGGTTCTAACGGGTGCATTGACGGCTTCAAGAAACAATCATCTAACGGTCTAAGAGAACGTTTGATAAAAATCAAACGTTTCGAGTGATAACAGCTCAAAGAAAAGAGTTTCAACGGCTATAAAACATTATGTGTGATGAAATCAGTTGTACCTGTCTGACATTTCAAATCATTTGAGTCGTCAATAAAACCTCGGGAGACAGACCACACATAAAATTCAGTTAAAAACCCAATCTTTAAAATTCGTTTATTACTCACCAACGTTCGTCCAAGTCATGGACCAAAAGTCGCAATGTTACTTCCGTTTCTCGGGTTATTATTTTACTACATGTAGTACGCAAACATTGACGTGCACGAGTTCGAAGTTTTCACTCCAGTCTCGCGCTGTGGCCGTTTTGAAAATAAGCAAGACCTTTACTAGAAAGTAAATTATAAAAATTGATACATTTTCCCTGTTCTTGATCATATCTTGACTAAAAAGTGAATTTTTACCGTTACTTGGTTAGACTGCGAGCAGTCTCTCTTTTTCTTCAGATTTAGTGAGAGCAATGCACGCGCGCGGGATCGGCGAAGCCGCGAGACGCGCGAAACGAGGGCGGCAGCCCGAGAAGGAAAAAGAGAGACTGCTCGCTTAGCCAGAGCCAATGAATTACGCGTTGGCCTCACAACGCAAAATACGATTGGCTGATTTGTGAAGCGTTGACAACAAACTGTCAACAATCGAAACCATTGACAAGTTGATGATGGCTGAAGCACTGCATGAAAGTTTGTCCATTTCCTGAAAAAAAAACCATTAGATACGGCGCAAAGAGAAGCACAAGAAGGTCTCATCTCTTGGGGTACGTGACGTGATCGCGCAATTTAAATGCTCAAAGCCTCTCTTCACTGTCAAGGAATGCTTTAGTTCCAAAACGGTAGTCTTACTTTAGAACTTAAAACAGAAAGTAGCATAGACTGGAAGACTCTTAGACTGTTTATTTTATAAAGCTAAAACAATAGGATGCACTACAGGACATCGCGCTATAGAACAAAGATTCTCAAGAAAGAAAGAAACAACAAAAAAACAAATCGGCGCCCAAAGAATGATCTTGAGTGACTTGCATCGTTGGGTTAGCTTTAGTTAAGCCACAATTAGGATATGTAGAACACTGTCCCGTGAAAATTCAACATCCTGCAAACAAGAACTAGGCCACGGGTGATTTCATTCAAAACATAAAGCACAGGAAATAAATGAATTATTAATATAAGAGAAATAGACCAGCTTCATGGCCTCTAAATGTGAGACCAGCGGCCAAAATTAAGATTTGCTCAGTCAATTAGCTTAGAATCTACTCTAACTCTATGCAGTGTATAAGCTGCGCTTTAAAAAAAAAAAAGTAGAAAAACCTCTGTTGTTCAAGCAAACTCTTAAGTCACGTTTCACGTGCCTGGCCTGTCAACACTTCAGTTTTGACGCAAAAAAATCACTAGACCGTGAAAGACCATTCTCTCTGGCTTTGCAGGTAGTCTCTCTCTTTTCGTGCCTCTCCCGTCTCGCGCCATCAGTCACGCGCGTGGCCATTTGCATGTCTCGCGTTTTGCTCGACAGACTACAGAAAAAAAAGAGACTGCTCGTAGTCTACTACTTGGTTGATTGCTGCGTTTTAGTTCGATCGATCCTGACGATGTCGCCGTTCAAGTGCAGCATCGTCATAGCAACCACTTGCTCAGTCCCAGTCCTTTGATGAACTGTCCTGTTACGAATAGTAAGTTTACGTGCTTTCACTTGCTTTCGCTAAGAATAACATTCGGTCATCCAAATCCTATTCTTTTATTTATTAATTTTTTCATAAAAAGACAATAGACGTGGTAACCAGAATTATCGGCTTTTATCCTATAACTTGAAGATTCGTACGCTCAACTGCAATTTATTCGACATGATAGTTATCTTTGCGAAAATGTGTAAACTGAGATCGTGTGAAGTCCAACAAAAGGAATGGTTTACTGGCGCCTCCAGGTAAATAATCAGAAACCTATTTGTTTACATGTTGCTATTAATAGTTTGTTACGTACGTATGTAAATGCTCGTGTGTTTA
This sequence comes from Porites evermanni, assembly GCA_942486025.1. Taxonomy (NCBI): domain Eukaryota; kingdom Metazoa; phylum Cnidaria; class Anthozoa; order Scleractinia; family Poritidae; genus Porites; species Porites evermanni. Next base: position 74,323 of record CALNXI010001559.1, on the reverse strand, counting down.
AGTGTTCGAATGTAGCCTGAACAACAAACGCATGAAAGTGTGAGAAAACGTATGTGTTGCAGGTTTTAACCGAGTACACGTTGGGCGATAATCTAACGAATGTAGAGCGATAACCTAACAATTATAATTTCAAAGGACATAAAACATGATGATTAAAAGAACTTCACTCATTAAACGTCCTAGAATGCAAATCTAATGACTTTGCCGAACGATTTGAACGTCCTGGAACGAAATTTCGAACGACTTTTTCTAACGCTTTGAACGACCTTGACTGACTCCTTTAACGGTTTCTCTAACGCTTCTAATGGCAAGGGAAATTTTTCTAACGGTTTTACTAATGGCTTGAACGCTTTCCCAAGTCATTTTAACGCTTAGTTAACGGGTCCTTAATGCTTTAAGCCGTTAAAGGGTAAACCGTTAGTGTGCGTTTTCCTGGAGAAGGTCACAAATAGGATATTCTACAAAAACATCTTCAGACTGATTGATCAATGTTTGCATCCTACGGGACGCATGCAATTAATTATTTTGAGTCTTTGAGGATTTTATATGTCAGGGATGCAGGATGCAGAGGTAACAAAATTATTTTGTTTGATTAAATTCATTATTTTCTTTCTTCCAATAAGATATTATGCCAAACTTAAGAAGATGGAGGAAGAGAGGGAACAAGAACTTGCCAGCAAATACAGGGACAGAGTAAGTAAATGTCAATGGCAGAGGAGGTCACTGATTATCATGTTTTGATTGACCTTTCAAGTATTTGATATGATTTGCTTTTAAACCTTTCCCTTTCTTAATAAATTTATACAGTTAAGACAAAGTACACGTACAATGTAGCTTATTTTACACTAATAAACACCCCTGGTAGTATAAATTGCGTTTGGGGTTCTAAGGGTTATGATAGTTGATTTGTGGGGTACATGTATATCTGTTGCGGGTTAAAATTAAATTTAGGTTCATTTTTGAACCTAGGTTGATTCTTAATTTCCTTCGTCGTCTGGCCCTAATTATTCATGAATTAGGGCTATGAGACAAAGGAAACTGAAGGCACTTTCTATTTGTCAGAACTGATCGGCCAGCCCATTCTGATGTTAATGAGAATTTCATTTTTAATCAAAACTAACCATCCAAATCAGTCAAATCCAAAATATTATACCCAGAGGAGATGGATTTTCAGCTAAACGTCTTGGAAAAAGCCTATTTCATTGCCAGAAAGTGTGGTCTGGCCATGGTCTGGCCGGCCAGTTCTGTCTTTTGGAAAGCGCCCTGAGATTCAACCTAGCTTAAAAAATTCAACGTGAATATACTGTAATTTTGACCTGTAACATATCCAAAAAAGCCATCAAGTGTCTAAGCAAGTAAATGATGATAGCACAAAGTAATGGGTTTACAATGTAACTGCATAAACAAACAACAGATTACAAACTGCTAAAGATTCTTTGATTAATCTCTGCGGAGATCTAAGCTTTGAGTCAAAGATAGACTTGCCTACAAGTGAAGCTCAAATTTTTTCACAGACGCGAAACCCGATCGGTAGAATTTTTATGTTTTCTGCAGCAAAAGAGAGCGATTGCTCGACTTGTTTCCCCTGCAAAAAATCGCATCAAGTGGTGTCATTTTGGCACGAAGTATTTGCATCCCTGTCGGGTGTGTTGTTGCATGCCTGTGTCGTCGCGAGCTGTCAACATATGTCAAAACAAACAAATAATGAAAAAAGATTCTGATAAGAGAAAGTAAATAGAGTAAATAAAAGAATGTTCAATACAAAAAATGGGTAATAAACAAAAGTGCCATCTTGTGATATTTGTGACTTCAGTCTCCGGACATTTCGGGCTCGTTGAAAAGTTTGCATGCGCCATGAAAGAAAACTTAAAAAAACAAAAACTTTGAAGGGCGCGCGCTCAAAACAAAACAAGTCGGTAATGTTTTTTCGCTCCATGGGTCCCAGGAAAATCCGACCTTGGTAAAGTACTCAAATGGAGGAAGATAAAACGCACACTAAAGCTTTGTATTTGAATACAGGCGATAAAACAAAAATTGTATTATAGCCCGCCAAAAATACACAGTTCAATTGAATTTGGGTCAAAACAGTTCAAGTTATGTTTTTGATGTGGCGTGATTGGGTTTGATTGACAGCGCATCAGTGAAACTGTTCATGATTGGATAAAAGCTACAGGAGGAAAATTCCTCCTGTAAATTTGGAGCACTGCAGGTGATAAAAGTCCTTCGCGCTAGGGGCCAACTACCCGAACCGGAAATGAGAAGTGAAGGACTTTGAGAAAATCTAAGTCAAAGAGAAAGGCAATTCTTGTATGTTTCTTTTATCTCAAGCATAATACAGTAAAACCTGTATTAAGCGGACACCCTCGGGGAATGCTGTAGTGTCCGCTTAATACAGGGTGTCCGCCTAATACAGGTCTCGATAGTTAACGTCAAATGAGGTGTCAGATGCCATTCAAATGAACAGTTGAAACGTTTAGAATACTCCCAGAGACTGTGACGATACACATTTGCATTAATTTCTTTATCAATTAAGTGAACCAATATATTGATCATAGTACCATAAACATAGATTGCAACTCAAATTTGAAGAAATCAGATGGGTGAAAAAAGCTTTGTACAAACAAAACAAAGTAGAAAACAATACAGTACGTTAAAACTAATCAAATAAGTTCGTCAAGTCAAGTTTTTAAATGTAAAAGTCAAAAAATTTGTGGGTGGGGCAATTTGAGGTAATCTTCCACATTTCCGGTGTATGGCATGTTGGGTGGTGGAATTTAATTACAATTGTCCGTTTAATACAGGTTGGCAACAATAGAAATGACCATTTCAGGTACTTTTTAGGTGTCCGCGTCCGGTTAATAGAGGTGTTCGCTTAATATAACAATATTATAAAGATATCTTTTTGATCTCCATATTTCAATGTACCATTAACATGTACATCTAACCTTCACTGCCTCCTCTTTAGCACTTTATTACACTTCAATATTAATTTGTTATTTAAATGTTTGCTCTTGTTAGGCAAGGGAGAGGCGAGATGGTCTGAATCCGGACTACCAGTCAACTGATACTTTAAGTGCGACAGCCAACTACAGAGCAGTTGGACCAACGGCGGAAGCAACGTGAGGCACCTAAGTTTTTTATATAAATTGGCTTTTCTTTTCCCATTGGCTAGAAGCCAAGCTTATAGTCAATGTGTTTAATGTAGCTATTCAAAGCTGTGCTCTGAGAAAAATTGAAGGGAGTGTGGTGCTCTGAACCAGGGAGCCCCACGTAAGATTTCTATGAAAAAGCTTAGATTTACCAGTTTGTGGTAGATTCAACATAAATCCCATGCCGAATTTACGAGCCTTAAAAATCTACAGAAAGGAAAACAAGTTTGGTTGTACTTTAATCGCAGAACTATGTGGCCTGGTTATACAGGCACTACCACAAATCTTGAGATTGTTCTGAATGCCCAAAAAATACTACCAAATTTTCCTACCCCAAAAAATCCTCCAAACATCCCCATCACTTGAAATCTGGAGGAAAAGTATTTTAGAAAATTGGGTTTGAGAGATACGTGAAAAGAAAAACAAATTGCCCTATCATTATGTTATTTCTTTGGTCTACATACTCATACATGTAGACTGTACTCCTTGACCACTGAGTATACATGATATCACTCACTTATTGTAAAAAAATAACTTATTGAGGGGCAGTGAAAAATGAAAATAATTTCTTAGATGAAGAGGACACTGCTGGAACTGATTGATGTACAAGTTGTATATTGTTTGAGATTAAATGAGACTCACTGACCAAGGCTATGGCTCCCTCATTAATTGGGAAGTGTCTTCTGTCATGCGTTAATAGGAATACTGCAGCTGAGAGACGTAAGCAAGCTATTCAAGAGAGTAAGTTTCTTGGTGGTGATATGGAGCACACTCATCTTGTGAAAGGGTTGGACTTTGCCTTGTTACAGAAGGTAAACTGCTTCTTCTTTTTTACAAGTTGTTTAGTTCTTATAGCAGTCAACCCTTTAAAAACTAACAGAGAAAATTAAAATCTTCATTAAATTTAGTGTCCCTGTACATTCCTATAGAAGTAGTGGGGAGAAGTTGTCAAAGTACAAGTAACATTTATTCATCATGGTGTGATCATGTCCTTAATTTGATGTGACCACTCTGCCTTATAAGGCAGAGATATTATGTAAAGAAAATTTTATGCTGATCACTCTAAGGGCTTAAGCAGGGTCTTGGGATCTGGGATTTGATTGAACTATAGTGCAGGATTAAAAAAAAATTCAAAATTTCTTGATGAGATACAGGATTTGAATGCTACTCTGGAAGCAGTATTCGCCAAAATCTTGGCATGGGATACAGCATTGGGAAAAAAACTGTACTTTGGGATAGAGATGATAGAAGTTCGGGATCCGGGACCGTCATGAAAAACGAGCTGGAATGTGGGATCAGGACCCCCCCTTACAGTCCCTGATAAGGTTACAGCTATGGCCCTATCACTACTTCAGTGCCAAATTCATCCTGCCCATGGGTTAGATTTATTTTTAAATGTATGTGTTAATTTAATGTTTAATTTAAGTCATAGTTACTTTTTTCCTAACTTTATTCAACTACATGTATTACACCCAAAACACTTACAATAAACAACATTGCTGTATATAAAACAAATTACACACGTAATGCACTTACCGGTAGTTACACACGTAATGCAAACAGTGACAGACAGCTTACAAGTTAAGAAAACTAACTAACTAAACTAATTAACAACTTATGCATGACACTTTACAATAACCAGTATTTCGCTTAAAAGAAAAAGAAAAAAAGCATACCATAACTACTGCCAGTGATAATAATAAATTATTATGATATAGAAGTACAACAAAACTAACACTAACTCTAATCTAACTTATGATATTGAATTAATAATATGTCATCATAGTAACTTTTTGGTTGCAAAGCGAGATATTGAGATCAAAGTCTGAAAAATTAAAGCATGGGTTGGGGGTTAGCTAGCAAATTAGTTCATTCTGTTTTGTTAACTGACAGGTGTATTATGTTATTAGCACAATGATTGAATATTGAACTTGAATATAAACACAGCAGCTTTTAAGGCCAATTAATTACAAGGACATATCTGAAAAACAAGCCCCTCTTTTCCTCAATTCCATAGCACTATACTTGACACCCTTGATAATGGGCGGCTTTTGAATGAGGATTTTTATATTAACAATAGTCTAGTTATATTCTATTTATTGCCATAGTTATATCTACTGTATAACCCATGTGACACCTGTTTTACTTAGGTGCGTAGCGAAATTGCTGAAGAGGATGAAGAAAACCAGGAACTGGTTAGCAAAAAGACAAAAACTAAACAAAAGGACACGTATGTACTCCACTGTTAATCTTGTGGTTTTACTGCTACTTTGGTTCTATACATTTTAATGTTTGTTATCGCGAGTTTCTTGAGTATTATAATGTTATTGGATAATAAATATTCCAAGCAGTTATGTGATCAATTCAAAAAGCAGTTGTAAAGGGAGTCAAGAAGATTCAGCTCAACCAGCATTAAACTCTGACTGTTGCAATGTCTGAATGCAACAGTCAGTTTTATCAAATAACTACAAAGTGTCCATTCATCATTTATACAAATGCATTCACAATAGAACCTCAATATTATAGAACTTGGATATAAGTCCAAGGGACTGGCAAAAATGTGTTCGCTATAACGAGGTTTTGTTGTATCAAGGTTCTTTTTCATATATTTTACTATTACTGGGATAAGGAAAATTGATCATCATATCAAGGACTTCATTATATATAGAGGTTTGTTATGTCGAGGTTCCCTGTGTACATGTAAGATTCAATGCATATTATTTAATAACAAATTAATAGTAATAACTAAAGGGAAAAGTAGTTTTACTGCTCCATCCTTTAATTTGAAAATGTCATTCATAAAATGGTCATTCATCCTCAAGAGATGGGTTACATCACTGAAGTTTGCCAAATAGATTAAATCTGCAAGTTTTCTGTCATGTAAGACTCACCTATAGCCCCTTATTTTATTGGCTGGCGTACACATCCTTACTGCCAGTTACTTCAATAACAAATTCCTCTTTTCATTTTCAACAGGGAAGAAGATGATAATGCTGATGAAATTGAGTTTACAACTAAGCTAGGTAACTTTACTGTCCTACAGCTGTACCATGTTGAAGAATAACTCACAAAAAATTTTATTAATGATTAACCCTACACATTGGACCAGGAAACAATGCCTGCTTGCTGGGATGACCAAGTACAATGGTATTCAAATGTTCCAGGGAATTCCTTGTCAAACTTCTTGATAGTGACCATTTAAATATCATGATCTAGAGTATCACACAAAAAATTTTGATATTCTTGTTTGTAATGTAAACAGTTTTTAGGATCCAGAATGAATTTGTTGTATGACTCCCCTTTCTTGTGGAAAATTCCATTAGCTTCATACATTGTTCTAAATTTTTGAGTCTTTGAGATGGTTCTTTCCCCTGGAATTTCTTGAGTTCAGCCATTCAAACAGATACCATAAGCAATGTTTTGACATGAGAGGTCACATACATGTTTATTCTAAACTACACAATGAATGACAACTGTCTCATTGCTTCTTGTTAAAATGACAAGTCTTTTCTTTATAATAGGTCAAAAGATTTATAAAACTCTGTTCAGAAGCCGCCCAGCTGAGAGAAATGAACTCTTTCAACCAGGGAGAATGGTAAGCTAACCTTTTGTTTTGATAGCTAGCTTATCCAAATTAACTGAAAAAATTTTCAGCATTATGGCAAATCACTCTCTCTGATGGACCTTCTATCTATACACAGGCTTACGTGTTTGATGTTGAAGATGAGTATGCTGAAAGTGATATTCCTACAACCCTAATCAGGAGCAAAGCAGACTGTCCTGGAATTGAAGTAAGATAATTTAAAACTATTCTTCGTACGTTATTTTTTTAGGGATTTGAAACATGTAAGACTGAACATTGTGTTATTGGGGTCCATAGTAATGTTGTCTAACAAATGTAAAGACAATGAAAAACCTCGGGAAGAAATACCGTAAATCCTCTATTAAGCCCCCCCTCTCAAATAAGCCCCCCTTTTCATAGGAGGAAAGTTAATAAGCCCCCCCTCTCTATTAAACCCCCCTCCCCCTCCCCCAATCCTTATTCTTCACAAAAAAAATTAACAATTAACGTGGGCTGATCAGTTATGGTTTATTCAGGCTGGAAGTTCACATTGTTTTTGGTCTTCGGCCGCATGACCTCCAACTTCATATGCTTAACTTTCTCAACTTTGCGCTCTAGTTCTCTAAGGAGAATTGTCACCATTTTCTTATCGTTAGACAAAGCAGTATACCGCCCGGGAACAACAACTCCGTCCTCGAGAAACCTTGCTCCTGTCGGTGAAAATTCTAAGCTGCAACCTTCACGAGATAAAAATTTACACAGCAGAAATGATAATTCTATAGCCAAATAGTTCTTGATCTTGAGAGCTGCTGGTAGACAGGCGGTAAATGCCAACTGAAAATACCAACCACGGTATTTTTGCTACAGGTGATGCGTTTCGCTACATTCAATAAGCCCCCCCTCTCTTTTAAACCCCCCCTCAAAAGTGCTTGAAAAAAATAAGCCCACCGGGGGGCTTAATAGAGGGTTTACGGTACATTGGGTTCTTCCCTATGAAGCAACTATTTCTTATTCTTGTGACAGCTTTATTTCTCTGTTTATTGCAGACCCAAGCGACATTAACTACAAATGACATTGTTATCAACAAACTGACTCAGATTTTACTGTACTTACGTCAAGGAACAAGAGGAGGGAAGAAGGTTAAGAAAAAGGAGAAAGGTAGATGTACTTAGTTATGCTAAAATGAACTTGTTAGTATTAATATTATATGTTGCACAGTACTGTAGGTAATTGAAATCTTGTTGTAGGGAAATCTAGTATTCACCTTTTCAAGTTTTCTTTGTCTGATAGCAATGGCCTACTTGATGCTGTGCTTGATGGTGTGATTTAAACTTCAATATTGTGAACAAAGAACTATTAAACCTACAATCCTGGACAAAAGTCCTTTGGACAGTACTACAGTATTCATATTTTTCTGTCATTTCACGGTTCCCTCTTACAACAGCACATTCTTTTTGAAATTTTCTCCCAGTTCTCCCTCCCCCCACCCCATACAAAGTTGAAACTCGAAAAAAATTTGGGATAAACGCATCCAACATTGTTTGTGGGATGAGGGGAGGGGTTGGAGCTGTGTGAATTGGAAAACGCCTTGGAAACGCAAAAGTGTCCCAAGACTTTGGTCCATGATTGTAGATAGAAAAGAAGCCTTTGAGGACTATAAAAACATCTTTTTATGAAAAACACAGAATTAGAATTTTCCCAAAGGGATTAGTCCATCGTTTTTGTCTAAAATTTGAGATTTGTTAGACCTTGATTTTTATGCAAAATAGACTAAGAAAAAGTATCCGGGGACGTTCTAGTTAAAGAACAACCTTTCTGTAATCCTTTGTAAGCCAGTGTAACCCTTGTAACCCTCTGTAACCCCTTGTCACCCCCTGTAACCCCTTGTCATCCCCTGTAACCCCTTGTAACCCCGTGTAACCCCTTCTAACCCCTTGTAACCCCCTTTAACCCTTGTAACCCCCTGTAACCCCTTGTCACCCACTGTAACCCCTTGTAACCCCATGTAACCCCCTGTAACCCCTTGTCACCCCCTTGTAACCCCTTGTAACTCCTTGTCATCCCCTGTAACCCCTTGTCACCCTCTGTAACCCCTTGTAACCCCATGTAACCCCTTGTCACCCCCTGTAACCCCTTGTCACCCCATGTAACCTCTTGTCACCCCCTGTAACCTTTTGTAACCCCGTGTAACCC
>CALNXI010001559.1:27500-55945 GCA_942486025.1 Porites evermanni | reverse complement strand
CCTTCCACCCCTTTTCTCCCCCTGTCCTCCCCTGTAACCCCTTGCCCTCCCCTGTCGCCCTTCTTCCCCCCCGTACTTGTCACCCCCTTTCACCCCTTGCATCTCCCTCTATCCGTAACCCTTCCTCACCCCCTGTCACCCTTGTTAACCCCTGTAATCCTTTTTACCCCCCTGAACCCCTTGTCACCCCCTGTAACCCCGTGTAACCCTTTGTAACCCCCTGTAACCCCTTGTAACCCCCTGTAAGCCCTTGTCACCTCCTGTAACCCATTGTCACCCCCTGTAACCATTGTCACCCCTTGTAACTCCCTGTAACCCCATGTAACCTGTTGTAACACTTTGTAACTCCCTGTTACCCCTTGTAACCCCCTGTATTCCCATGTAATAGATCGTGAAAATAAATCGTGAAAAAATGATTTTCGACGTTTTATATAGAAAACAAGCCTTGATGGGCTATAAAAACATCAGTTTTTAAAAAGTTTCAGAATTCAAATTTTTCCAAAGGGGATAGTCCATGGATTTGGTCCAAAATTTGACATGTTAATTTTTTTTTAAGCAAAATCTTTTTATTAAAAAAGCACGAAAGTAGAATTTTTGAAAACTTTTAAATATATTCTAATGTATTATTTTATAATTTATTAAGTTCCGCACGACGTTTGAAACCAAGTCAAGCTACTGCCACATAGCAGGGCAAGGCTTGCTGTGCTAAAGTCAAATTTAATTCAATCAATTGAGTTCGGCACGGCAGTAGCACGATGTCTGAAACAGGCCCAACTTGTACACGTCAAAAGTTGAAAAAACCATGGAAAGTGCCTTTTCCGGTAACCCGCAAACAATTCAACTGCATTTTTTATTGATGATTAACGTGGAATGGTATGAATCATGGCCTTCAGGTAAAGAGAAAGACAAGAGTGAAAAGCAGGGACAGAAGATACGTGGTCCTGGAGCTGATGACAGGTACATTTCCACCAAAAAAATAATAATTAGTATTCAAATATATGAATTATTACCAATTATTATATAGACACGAGTGTTTTACAGGAAAATATACCACTCGTAAAATTCATAAAACTACACCCGGGACCTGCGTGGTTTATTTTCCATAATCTCACACGTGAGATTATTGATGATGTAATTTCGGTCATTTCCCTCTATTATTTTATCAAGGTCATTTTGTCCATATAATAAAAAGAACATTACACGGCGGCTTGAAGATATGAATTTTATTTTCTCGTGGCAAAAACAATATTTTACTCACTCGCTGCGCTCGTTCGTAAAATATAGTTTTGCCACTCGAAAATAAAATTCATATCTTTGTGCCACCGTTTAATATCCTCTTTTTGTTAGATTCATTATTTTAACTGTTAGCAGTCACAATGATATTTATTGTGACTGCTAACAATAGTATTGTGGGGCGTATTTTACTGTATTTTGTTCTTTGAATGATATGGTGGAAGCTCTCGTATGTGAACACCCTTGAGTTAGGGTGTTCCTAACTAGAGCTGGCCGCTTAAACGAGAATGATTCTCATATGCAGGCACTAGAGATGTAAGTGTTAACTGGCTGCTTACAGGAGCTTGCCCCTGTACAATAAAGAATATTGATAGTGGAAAAAAAAAGTGTTTGTTAGTGTCTGGCTATACTGTTGTTCTGACAATGTTGTAATTCAGTCACAAGCATAAAATTCAAGTGGTTTTTTGAAGTGTACCCAGAAATGAAAGTGGAAAAAAGTAAAACAAGTCTGAAGCTGATGTAAATTCCTTGTGTTAAACAGTGATATCAAGTTAATTTAAATTAAAATACAGGATTCAAAGGCCAAAGAAATTTCATGGGAGCTCAACAACTAAGTTAGAATCTTTCTGGTAAACACTCTTTATGTCCACAATTGCTTTAATACGGGCACAGGAATGTCTGCTATTAATTTGGGAATGTAAAAATAAAGAATTTGTTCGGGATTTGAAACAGGGTTTTGCGAAGGTGACCATAAGTAGAGTTGTCCGCTTACGAGTGTCCATTAAGGTGGCTGAACACATGTACGTCACTTGCCAAATCATGGCAAGAGAAAGGTTGCAGCTTACAAGCTAAAACTTGGCAAGTGAAAAATATACTGATAAAAGATTTTGATTGACAGGTAAAGTGTGCCATTTTCGTAGTTTCCATGGCAACATGAATGATTGAATACAACCTTAAAGTTTCACTTTTGCTCAGTTTACATAAAATTCGCTCATTAGATTTTCCTATAAACTTGCACATAGCTTACTATAATAATTAGTCATTACCATTTGCAACATATTTGATGAATTTGACCAAGTTTTAACAGATGGGTTTTTAGATAATCAGTAATATTGTACTGTAATATGTCACAAAATTTGTCTGTTCAACTTCCATTTTAAAGTTCTCATTATTTCAAATACAATAAAAGTAAAAATTCTACCAAATATCACAAAAGTTTAATGAGTAAATTTTGATAAATCATCTTCTATGTACCATGGCTTTTTTTTGCCACCATATTTGTTTGTCTAATTTAAAACACATGCCGTCACACGAGTTACTGCTGACCGCCCGCAAAACTGTGTTCAGCCAACTTTAGAGCTTCAACTGTAGATGTATAAGCAGACCCAAATAGAATACAAACATTCCACATCTTTGGAAAGAAATGAGTGAGCTGACATCGAAATTTAGGTGTCCCCGATTAGGAGGCTGCATATATCCAGCTAGAAGACTTGGTTCATCAGTAAAGTTGTTCATTCATTCAAAATTGTAGAGGCACACTAATTAAATAAGCATCTGACTGAGACAAAAAATGCCTGTTCAGTGGCCAAAGTGAGGTTAATGAAATAATTATTTTAATAAAAATTTTAGTTGCTTATTTGTTACAACCAAATTTTTTTATGGCTATATTTGTTTTCAGTATCTTTGGAGACATTGGGGATTATGATCCTACAGAGAGTACAAAAGAATATGAAAAGAAAGAAAAGGCAAAAGAAAGAGAGAGAGAAAAAGACAGGAAAAAATCCAAGAGCTCCTCAAGCTACTTTGATAAGTCATCTGCAGGTGGAGATGAAGAGGTTAGCACAGTTTGTTTTAAAAGTACCTAGTTGAATGTGACAGGTTTTTCCATTTTTGATTTCATTGCTGATGTTGTTTTGGTTCTGCTCATTCTTTGCAGGCACAGTTCAATAAGAAAGGTGAGTTTGGGCACTTCCTCACACTATGGTTAGATAATAATACCACTCAAAATAATGTAAACAATATGTTAAGTCTGTTTATGCACAGCTAAGTCATTTCTTAATCTGTGATTGGACAGTTTTGGTCATTAATGTCCTTTACAGAGTGGAGTCTATTGCACAAGTTCGATCTATCCATCTAATTGGTTTTTAGAGCCAGTAAAATTCTATGCCAGTCCCCCATTTCTTGTTCTAGAGAAAGAATGATTCTCTATTATCTACTGCTGCTGAACAGTTACATGACTTTCTTTGCATATTTGTTCAATCTTCTACATTTTAGATGTTTCTGCTGAAGAGTTTGCCCAGTCAGTAACACAGACTTTTGCTAAAAAGGTAAGTTCTCCTCAGAGACATAGCCACCATAACTAACCCTTTTTTGCAGCAAGACAAACTAGACAGCTTCTACCACATATGTGTTATTGAGTGACTGGTGTGGGCTGGTTTTGAGCATTACCTAACTCATCTAAAATGTCACAAACTGTCCTACTTCATTTTTACAAGTGAAGGAAGGACAGGGGTCCAGCTGTCTGAAATAGTAGTTACTCAAGAAAGTTAACAAATCAGTTTTTTGTACAGCAATAATCAGAAGGCATGTGCAATTCACATGTAGGGAAACAATAAGTTTCTTGATGTCATTTCCCAAGATTCTCATTTCTCAATAAGTCAGCAGAACATCAGGGAGCAACACTGGCATTGTAGTTGTTCTCAAGCAAAAATGTCAATGCCAAATTTAATTGGCTGGGAGATGATCTTAACTGAAACTTCAAAGCTTATTGAAATTTATCAGTTGAAATACACGTAATATTATCAGCTGTCCAATCAGTCGAAAAACCATTCTTTATTTATGAAATCTGAATGAAAATTGGTATATTTTTTGGTTGTTATTTGTATTGTTTTTCCAGCACCACATGGAGGAGAGGGCTGCATGGGATTCAGTTGACCCCAAGTATCCTTTGAAATGATGCTTGCATTAGCCTTACACTTAAAGTGGTTTGTGGGAAAAAAACTACAGTCATGTACATGTAACTTGAACATAAAACTACAAATTATTGTCTCTGTCTGCCATAATCTCTTCTAGAGGGATTGTTACTAGGATATTTTTTATTTCATTACAATAAATGTTAAGTACTTAATGAAAACTGGACCGACAGTCGCATGGAAAAAAACTGAGCGTTGTAAAAGTTCTTAGTTGTTGAACTTAACCGTTTGAAAGACGAAGAAAAAAGGACCGAGGCTCCCGGAAGGTGAAGGATGTCAATTATATTCCAGACAGTTATTCAGAGTGTTACCCAGGGTAAGAAACATCACTTGTTACCAAAGCCTAGGGGAACTGGCCATTAGGTGTTGTGACCACTAAATTAATGGTGACCACTGAATTCCTGCCTACATACATTGTACATATTCCTCAGCATGAAGGGTACATAGGTTTATTTTACTCTACTATTGCCATAAACCCTCTGAAAAGTTTAAGCCCATCCTGCAACACATTTACAAATGAACCTCTGGTTAAGTCTGTTTGGGTTCTAAATTTTCAATTTCGGGATTTTTGGGGTAGGAACATTTTGGCAAGTATTTATTTGGTTAGCTTAATTCAAGTAAGGATTTGGGGTATCCAAAACAATCTGAAGATTCGTCATAGTTTCCGCATTTCCAGGCTGCGTAGTTCCTTTGGAAATTCTCATGGCTCGGAAATTTGGCATGGGATTTTTTGAGGGTTAAATTTTGGTCCAGTCATTTTTTTGGGTTTTGTTTGAAGCTCGCTGGATTTTTTTGGGTTTTGAGTATTGCCCCCATTCGATCAATCTCTGTCACTTGAAATCCGAAGTACCCCTCTGGGGACTTAAGCCTTGGGCAAATTGACAATCTACACTTGCAGTATTCAATGGACTAATCTTTTATAAGATCAACTAAGTCAAGGAAAATAGGGAAGTACGATGTTTTATTCATACCTAGTCCGTATTTATTCGATTAACCGCCCTGGGCGCTTATTAAATTTTTGGACCTTGAGAGTGGGCACTTATTTGAGGTGGGCGCTTATTCGAGGCTGGGCGCTTATTAAATTTTCACCATCTTCAGCAAGTGAAGTATGTTTATTTTGTAACAAAACAATAAATGCTAACAACAAAACGCAAAGAAGTAACAAAGCAAGGTTTCTGCAAAATACTCTGAAGAAAACGCCGTCCTCGGGGAAGTCTCTTATTGGAACTTATTCACTTAAGTGGGTGGGGTGGGGTGGGCACTTATTTGAGTTTGATTAGTAGGAGGAGGGGGTGGGCGCTTATTAACTTTTTCTGCCTTTAGAATGGGCGCTTATTCGAGGTGGGCGCTAATTCGAGGTTGGGTACTTATTCGAATAAATACGGTAGTTAGGCTTTGGTAGTGGTGGCGACACACACAAAATTGAACTGAAGTGTACCAATAATTTGCACATTTCAGGTTTCATCTTTTGCACCTTTTCAAATAGAAAATATTTTGTTGTGTTGCTTTTGTTTCAGTGCTGCTGACGTGCCATATGACAGTGATGAGGAAGCTGACTACAGTAAAATGGATTTGGTACGTCTCTTCGTTGTTAGTTGCATCACAGTGTAATTCTTTCGTTATCAAGGAAAATACCTGAGGGCATCTAAAGGGATCTCTGAAATGATCAATGCATAATAATTTTATTGTATATATATAACATGGAATTGGGTTGCCACTAGCAATTTTCAATATATTATTATCGCTTAAATTGCAAGATTATTATACTCCTGAGCAGACTTCTATACTTTATCTACTAAAATGAAATTTCATTTTTATCCATCAATCACAAAAATATCAATATCTGTTTGATGTCTTGTCAAATGAATGAGTTTCATTTTTGCTTTTTTTTTTTTTCTTCACTTTTGAAGTTATCATTAGTAAGAGTATCTTTCATTAAACTGTCAAATTTAATGAAACATCTTTTTTCCATTCACTTTTGAGCCTCAACATGGTTCCTTTAATTGATAACAGGATATTGTGGTTGGAACTTTACAAGGCCGAAAATACTATTCACGAGTATTTGTTAGTACATTATTTTACTTTGTTGCTTTGGCTTTTGTGGTGATCACGTGTCACTCATTTCTTTTATTTATTTATTTAAAATTATACCAGGAATATTTTTTGAGTTCCTGGTATAATTTTAATTTTTTTTTTGTTTTGTTCATGTTGATTGAGTGAAATGTTTCAGTTCAGTTATTGGTTTATTATTTATTTTATTTATTAATTTTATTAATTTAATTGTTTATTTTTCTTACATATCATTTCTTGGAAAAAAGCTCAAAGATTTATATTGTTATATTATTAATATTATTATTATCATTATTATTATTATTATTATTATTATTATTATTTGTATTTTTATTATTACTGTTTGTTATTAATATGCATAATATTATTTTATTATTATAGTTTTTATGCACTAAGGTGATTCGTTGCTTTTGATTCCATACAATCATCTACACACAGGGTAACAAGAAAGGTCCCATCAAACGTTGGGATTTTGAAACAGAGGAAGACTACCACAGTTACATGGAAAGCAGAGAAGCTCTTCCTAAGTGAGTCAACTTGTTTAATTATTGGTAAAATGTCCTTAAGTTAGTAAATTCCTCAGAGAAATGTTAACTTTTCTCAGACTTCTTCTTTCTGTTAAGTGACATTTTATTGGTGTGAATACAAAATGGCTAATGATGCTTCTCATCCAGATTCATTGATCCCCTCTCGAAGATAGTGATAGTGATTATCATAATATCTGGCTTCACAAGTAGCAAGATGAAATAAATCCTGTGTTCTGATTGGCCTCTTAATTGGGTGGTCTCCCTTGCCATGTGCCGAGCTCTTCCTCATGTGCTTATACTTTCCATTCTTCTGTTAGCTACCTCTCTTGCTTATTCAACATGGCTGCATGTTGGCCTCACACCAACTTTGTTATTTTCATTTATGTTTATTCTAGTGTATATTTCTCATAATAGCTGTCCTGATATCTGACGGTGGGAAGTGCAAAATGTTACAATCCTTTTATTTTTTCTTTCCAGAGCTGCCTTTCAGTTTGGTATCAAGATGTCTGAGGGACGTAAAACACGGCGTGCAGGCCCCAAAGATGAAAAGGCAAAGCTAGACAGGGATTGGCAGAAAATTAGTCAGGTATGGTAATGGACTCCTAAATTTGAACCCTGTTGTTCTCATTATTTTCTAGACAACGAGCGTCAGTGTGACACGTCGATCACCAGTTTCACTCCGAGGTCGGAACCTCGTGACATAACACTCAGACTAAGTGACTAGTGTTCTAGCATTCTTTCGATAAGTTTGGATAGCTCTGGCCTCTGAAATCCTGGTTCTTTGAAGATGGAAATTCCATGTCTGTCCTTTGTTCATCCTCGGAGACCCAGGGGCCGTCAGTTGGGTCGGGGAAAAAGGTGGGACGAACGTTTTCAAGTAAGGGCGGAAGAGCCCCTGGGTACCGACTCTCACCAAACTATTTCCAAAAATTCAAGCAGATGCCGGCTCCTGATTGGGCACAAAAAATGCTTTGTATTATTGTGCCCAATCGGCGAACAGTTTCTCCTGAGTTCTTTTCGTGAGTTCGTACTCGACGGCTAGTATTGTCTCACCACACTTGCCCGGTTTGTTCACCAAGCTTGTGCGTACAAGGAAAACTTTTATTTTCTACTTTCCTAACCAGAAACAAAGGAACTACCGATGAGTTGATGAGTTGAAAAAACGTTTGGGTTACTATCAGCAAGAGCAATTGAATTTGCTCCGAGAATATTCTGTTTTTGACGGATCACAATTAAGATGCAGTGGCAATGAGAAATTCAAATAAGTAATAGCTTGACAAGGCAAAACAAAAACTTTCCACGTGCATCATGCTTTTTTGTACATTTCTCTGCCGTCAACTGCACGACTACCCGTGAAAATGCCTAATTTCACGTTTTGTGAAGGATGTAAACAACCAATAACAAAATTCATTCTCTTCATGAACTTGGATATTCAGCTCCAGAAGAGTTCGCTTGCATTTGACAAAGTAAGCGAGTTGGATCAGATGGGGATTTTATATCAAACTGAAAGTTTCCTGACTGCGTGCACTTCTTTGGTGCGTAAGCTAGTAAGACGCTAGACAAGCCATGATCGAGACAGTAGCCGTCATGTACGAACACACGAAAAGAACTCATTGAGATGTTTTCGCCGATTGGACACAATAACACAAAGCATTTGTTGTGCCCAATCAGGAGCCGGCATCCGCTTGAATTTTTGGAAATGGTCCGGTGAGAGTCGGTACCCAGGGGCTCTTTCGCCCTTACTTGAAAACTTTCGTCCCGCCTTTCCTCTCGACCTGACTGACTGCCCCTGGGTCTCCGAGGATGTCCTTTGTCAAGTGTCCATTTTTTTTTGTAAAGAATGTCATTCACTTCTCTTTTCCCATGTTGTTCCATTTTAACATCATTCATGGCTGTCATTAGGGATTTCCCCTAGCTACTATGAACCTGGTCCCTGGCTACTCTCATAGGAAAGTAGAAAAATAGAACCAAAGGAAATCCCTAGCTGTTTGATTCACCGCCTACTTGTAGTATTTATTCCGCAACCTGAAATCTTTGTAAAATCCCTGTCATTGTCTGTACAGCCACATCCTGGGTAGCCTGTTTCCAGTTGTCACTTCTCTTCGCCTGAAAATCCTTGCCGAATGTTGGGGTTCCTTAGATGAGTTTATTCTGATAGAGAGTCTATTATTATTTATTTTTTCCCTTAGATGTTAAACAAGAGGAAAGATGAGGGGTGAGTAAAATGCTGTTGTTGGTTAGGAATTAAAACATCAAACAGGCTGAAGAATAAACTAGCAGAACTGGTCAATAAAATATGATTTTACTCTGAAGTACTTAAAAAAAGGAACTGGCCAAAGAAAACCTATTTCCAAAAATTAGACTAAACCCCAGGGGGTACTCCTGGGAATTCTTTTTGGGGGTGTGCTGCCCAGTTCTTCAATAATAATGACCTTATAAAATGGAGCAACACAATTTTGCCCATTAGAAAAGGAGGATTCTCTTATTGCGAACTCACCCTGTATGCATTAACCAGTTTTTTTTTTTTTTGGTGGCTGTTTCAGGAGAGGAGACTCAGATAGCAAGAGGAGAAAACATTGAATTGGAAACAATAACAACTGTTACAGTTCATTTTAGAATCATGACTGTTAGTACTACTGCTACCACATCCATTGCTTTAAGAGACAAGAAAGGACTTTTTTGTCATGAGCAAAATATTAACCATTTTAGCTGTACAGGTTGTAATGAAGCTGCAGGTATAACCAAAGCATCCCCTGTTTGAACTCAGGATCGCATTGTGGACCTTTTTGAATCGAGGACATTGTTGTTTTCCAGCCTTTTTTGTTTATTATTTTAAAGCCAAGCCCATTAGCCCTGGTTGTTCAAACTTTGAAAAGCACTATCCACTGAATAAATCACTATCCAGGGGATAAGTATTAGGGAAACCACTGGATGAAGATTTATTCGGTGGATAACATTGCCCACCTTTTGAACAACTGGGTCCTGCTGGATAAATAACCTATGTTGATGGCTTTAAATTTCCTGAAGCTGTCCATGTGTTGTTCAGTTAGCTTTTTCTTTCTGATTTTTGCTCTCTTATTTCTTTTTTGCTCTCAGCAACTCATTATTAAGGAATGTTGGTATGACATATAACTTTGTTTAAAATGTAACATCCTAAAAAATCACGAGGACAGACAACAGTAGAGAAGTGCACAGTGTCCACAATTTACTGTGGCTTTTGTGTAGTGGTACAGACTGTATTGTAATAAAAGCTGAAGTGATAACATTCCATTTTGCTCAGCTGCTAGCCATTAGTATCATTTTTCTGCTGTATAAATAGGCTTTGGTTTTGGATTTTCATCATGGACAAATTTTACAAACAGTATCTATAATTACCAACTCAAGATTTTGAAAGAATCCACTGGGAGTGGTGGTAGTATCAAGAGGGAGTAGTCTGTTTCCAGATGTATTAAAAGTAAAAAGACCAGAATACTGTAGAGTTTGTGATTGCTTTTTTATTATTTTTTCCCCTTAAAAAACAATATTTGCACTCATCCCATTGCACAGTAATTAATAATTCTCACACAAACTTAACAACATTACGATGGAGAAAGGTCATCAAGAACACTCAAGGCTGTGCTCTAAAGAAATTGAAGGGAGCCCAGTACTCTGAACCTTAGTCGCCCGAGAGCAAAGTTAGGTACCAGGGGTCACTGGGCTCTGCTAGAGCACAGCCCTGAGACACTGCTTCCTCTTTCTATGTCAATGCGTCATGATACATTTGTCAATAACATGCCAACAAGTTATACATAATTTTATTCCAGCATTAGTTTTCATAACACAGAAAAAAGTTGACAATTAAAAGCAAAGAGAGACATGAAACGTTTCTAGAATACAATCCATCATGGAGTCATTAAAATAAATTATTGCTACCCAAATGTAACAGATCACAACCAATTTGGTGTTTGAAAAAATTGTTAAAGATAAAATACAGAACGAGATAGTGCTGTGAAAGCATATCTTAAAGGTGCATGCATAAAACATTTTTCATAATTATTTAAAAGATTTTTGAGAATTTGAAAAATTTCTTTTATAATTTCACCTAACCCCAGTAGATTCATATGTGGTGAAAATTCAGCAGCTACTAAAATGGCGTCCAAGGCACGGAATAGTTTTGAGGGCCTTCTTTGCCTTTTGGATTTTGGAAAATCACCTTGGTTTGACAATGCCAAAACACTGTACAACCGTCACTACTTCTAGAGGTAACAGTACTAATATTAGATTTTGTAAAACTTCAAAATAGTTTTAGTTAAGAGAGAATACTAGTAAGGAACTAGATGTAGAGTGCTGATTTATCAGCAAAGGTTAAAATAATCACACTGTACTAAAAGGTTCCTTATTGTATAAAATGTAACAATTTGGGTGTCCAGATAAGACACAGTTAAGCCCTCTGTAAGCTACCACCTATATAAGGCTCTTAGCAGAATCTAACCACAGAGTTTTATTTTTTCTTTTGGGAACAGGCCTGTCGAAGGTACAGTTTCCAAGTTACAATAAATCTTTAATCTTAAAATCACGGTTATTGCCACTAGCATTACAAATAATGTTAATCCGGCAGAACCAGTGCACCTTAATTTCTTTGATAGTATAGCAAACACAGAGATCAGACCATGTGTCCAGTGGTCATTTACAAGAAATTTAATCAGTAGGGAGTTAAAAAAATTACCATTCCAAAAAGCCACCATGGTGGCTTATGGGGGGGATAAGGGAGGTGATAATTAAGAGAGGTTCCTAATATAGGGCTCTGACTGGAAAATTTAGTGTCTGTTGTCATTTGTCCCTTATGGGAAGTACCCCCATACGATGTAGGCTTCAACTGTATATGCACCTCAAATTTTTTAAAAAAGTTTTGGTGAAAAAAGTGGTTATTGTACAGGGGTAAATATGGTAAAGAAAATTCAAATTCAACTAATAAATTACAAAAAGACAACGAGAGGTTGTCAGTTTATAGAATTAACAGTCCTTTAATACTAATTTCAATTTGTTTCTGTGTTGCAAATTTATATTAAAAATGTTAATCATTGTAGAAATTTCTACTGAAGGTATTTAATAAAAATGACTAAAGTAATAAACAACAGGCAATATTTACACTAAAAAAGAGGCTTTTTGGCCAATGTGTAGTTCCAAAAACTCTCCATACTCTACCACAGTTAAGGAATTGGAAATTTCCAGGGAGAAGTGGGGTTTCCAAGAACAAAACAAAGGTATGAAAGTTAAAGGAATTTCTTCCATGGCGGTAGGTGTGAATTTCATGGAACTAAACGACTAGCAGGCAAATCTAAAGACCTATTAAGGTGATGAAACAGACCAACTTGCTACTTTTGCAGTTGGGCCATCAATACTTGTAAAATCAATCTCTATCTTGCTTTTCTTTGGTTTGAATTGCCTGCAGAGAGAATAAGGAAATAAGACACGGAAAAAAGATTGAAATTAGAGGGAGAGCCAAGGTTAAGAAGTGGTAAAAGGAACGTAGAGAATTGTTGGTCTTAGAAACTTTTGATCTGATGTTGAGATTTCAGAAACATTTGTGATGAGCTGCAAGCCTCATTTGTATTTCTTTCTATCATGGAGGACCAACATTCTTTCCCTAAGGTGCTGAATTTAAAGTAAGGGACCTGGCATTTAAGCGAGTCTCACAATGTGAGCTTTGATAACCTGAGATCCGGCTCAATTTTCGTTTCCCTTTGTAATAACATTCTGGCAGGCAAGGTGAAATGAAAACAGATTCCAATTTTAGCGGTAGCCATTAGAGAGAATATATGAGAACCGCTAAAATTGGGCCTGATCTCAGGTTAGAGCTTTTACTGTAACAAGGCACTGGTGTTTGTAAGGTCAACTTTTGAATCACATCCCTATAGCTGATGAAAGTTATCAGCTTAGTAGATAATACCAAGCTCTTATACATCACCCTATTCACATAGCAACAGTTTCTCACAAAATAAACATTGTATTGACTAACTTCTACGTGGGTCTGGGTGGAGCATAGTGTTCTTGTGGTTACATGTAACTCTTAGACTTTGAAACTGTTGTTACAGGTTCAAGCCTTGTTATTGCATTGTTCCCTTTACAGAAACTTTGTTTCACTTTGTCTCTGACCACCCACATCATTGTGGAATATACCTCCTACCTTTGCTAAGTGATGTGTGTGAATTTCGTATCCACATCACCTGAATTTTTGAAAAAAATCTGAGCAGTTCCCAACGATGCCAAAAACGTTCCGGTGACTTCCAGACATGATGCAAGATGTTCTTATTATTTCCAAGGGTTGCTAAAAGTAGATGTGCAAAGTGCCAAATCTTGGCACCATCTTGCCAAGATCATGGAGGCAAAGTATCATGAGATCTTGCCAAGATCTAGCCTTCATACTCAAGATTGCAAATATCTTAGTAAGATAACCTATTTGGTTGTTCTTTTTTTCTGGAATTGTACACTATACATGTAAAATTATTGTACTGTATGCATGTGATCAAAGTTTTTGATCTGCAGGTGTAAAAAACACGTGTAATGTGTGTGAGGTGTCATGTATAGTATAATATATGCAGGATGGAGCAACTCTGAGGGTAGGGGGAGTAGGAATCACCCTAGGTGCTTCATGCGACTGAAACTGAGAGCAGCTCCTTCTGTCAACCCTTTAAGCCCTGAGTGATCAGCATCAAATTTCTCCTCGTAATATGAATGCTTTGTAAAACAGAGTGGTCATGAGAATTACGGACATGATCACACAAGATGAATTGCTTGATATTTTATCAACTTCTCCCCACTACCTCTGTAGGAAATGAAAGGGGGTAACAAATGAGAATTCTGATTTTGATCTTAGGGTTTAAAGGGTTAAGGCCTCCTTGGATTGAAGCATGTCAAAGATCTGGAAGGTAAAATGATTACCTATATTTGATCCCAGCCATATCCAAAAGCTTCCTAGCTGCCGTACAAATGGGCTGGTTGTGATACTTGTCAGAGTAGAATATAACTTCCTTGATCCCTGCCTGAATGATTAATTTGGTGCATTCATTGCATGGAAACAAAGCTACATAAATGGAACAGCCTTTGATGTCTGCTGCATTCTTGTTCAGGATTGCATTCATTTCAGCATGGCAAACTAAAAGACAAAAACAGTTTTGATCGGAATGGGAATGGAATGGGACACATTTAGCTAACTGGTGCATGGTTGAGATTGTTAAAGGAAAATTACAAAATACCAAGCACTCCCTGAAGGATGGGAGACAGTTCAAGTGATGGTGATATGTCACAGTCATGGTTAACAATGAAGAGTTAATGGTGGAGAAAATAGGACCAGGGACTCCAAAATGTGGTCAATGGTCATGGTAATACTGTTGGTGTATTAGCGAGGCTGAGAACAAGTAAATAGCTGAAGTTTTATTTCAGACCATAAAAAAGGGTTTGTAATAATGTGCCAGTTGTATTAAAGGGTTGTACCACAGGGTGCCACTGTGTGGCTAAAGCCAATACCATAACCTTCCGCTTACAACCTCTGGGCTTATACAACTTTGTAAGGGGTTTTAGGAGTGCTTATAAACAGTGGGCTTATAACTAGACTAAAAAAGCATTTCAAAACAAGCTACATATAGCAGTGCTGATAAAAAAAAAGCACTTTATTTAAGTGTCAATGTATTTAGCACAAAAGTACCGATTGGGGACACTATTTTTATGTCTCCTACTGGAGATGGGACTGCCATTTTACGTGGTCATCCGAGCCATGCAAAGGTCTAGCCATTTGCAGGGCAAAGGTAGTACCTTCATTTCTCAGTCATTTTTAAGACCCTGAGTGTTGGTCTGGTCCCCGGAATCAAACCTGCGACCTCCTGCTCTACAGTCAAGTGCTCTAGTGACTGAGCTCATCCTGCTTGGTCAAAATGATCAAAATACTTTTGAATTTACTCACTTTTTTGAGCTTCAAAATGTTATAAAAATAAATTCATTTCAATACAAACTAAAGGGGGCTTATAAATAGATGCATTTTTTGTTTTCAGATAGTTGGCCTCCTTAACCCTTTAAGCCCTAAGTGATGAGCATCAAATTTCTGCTTGTAATATCACTAGTTTATAAAATAGAGTGGTCATGAGAATTAAGGACATGATCACACTAGATGAATCTAATTGATACTTCAACAAATTCTCCCCACCACCATGTATAGGGATAACAAATGAGAATTTTTGAATTTTGATGTTAGGGTTTGAAGGTTTAACTGTGGGGAGCTTATAAGTGGGCGAGGAGGAGCTTACAAGCAGAAGTTTAGGGTAATTGCTTGCACAAGAAAAGAAGAATTCTGTATGATTACACTCAAATAAATAACAAAGACTTCCTAAACTCATACTCCTTATATAGCAGAAATAAATACACCGATAACCAATAAAGTAACCCATACGAGGCAAGTTCTTCTTACCCACCCCCTGCCCCGCCTCAACAACTCCACCCCTCTCCCGAACCTCGTCTCAGATCTGTGTCATTCACAGACTGCACACAAGCCCAAATTACCTCACTAGCTTACAAAGGTACAGTAACTGATTTTACCATAAGGATATTTTGTTTCCAACTCATCTTCTCCATGTCTTTCCCACGGTAACTCATCATCGCTACAGCCATTCGGCATTCCATTGTATCCTATTCCAACAATCTTCCTGTCGCCATTCACTACACAAGCTCCTACCTGAGAGTTGGGATCTTTACTTCTCTGGGCAGACAGAAAAGCGACCGCCATGAAATACTCATCCCAACTTAGGTAGTCTGTTCGCTTCCCAGTTCTTGAGGGACTGCATATTGTGATATTTTCCAATCTAGCCTCCTTTAGTGTGTTCTGTTCACTGGAAGATACAACCTTCGCAGTGGCTTTTCGTTTCGGCATTTTCGCTGACTTTCTCGATAACAGCCACGCTTTCAAGTTCCTCCCGCGACAATTCCAATGACTGGCTACGTGTTAATTAAATAAAACAAAATTATCCTTTTCTCTTTCTCCTTTAACTTCGCAAATCTGTTCTTGAGGTTAAAATTAAAGATGCTTTAGAGCTTTCAACTTGAAGGACAAATCGCTCGATTCCCTCCAAACATCAACATTTCCCGCGAATTTGCAAATTATGTGTAGCAATCTAAGAAGCCTTTTCATTGGTTAAGAAATCCTTCCAACCAATCACAAAGCGCGTAATATCAATTTGTTTTCGAACAGCAGAGTCCAGGACCTCGCTTTCACGCAGGGTGTGTGGAAACCAAGTTGAGAATAGAGTTCGAATTTGCATATGAATTTGCATAACACATACTTTTCCCGGTTCAGAGCTTTATTCGGCAGAGAGAAGTTTCTTCCTTTGCCACTATTTTATTGAAACACCATGAAATCAGTAGACGAGATATTACCTTGGGATCGATAACGCACGATGACTAGATTGTTTAAAAGTTCAGAAGAGACGTTTGATGTGGTCCTGTCCGGCGGTTCGCCATGGGGTTTTACATTACAAGGAGGCAGCGAATTCAGAACGAAACTTTCTGTCTCAAAGGTAAGTCAATCAGAATATTTTTTTCTTTAGAAGCTTGACCGATTCCTTAGGTAGCAATAAACCCAAAAAGGAAATGATGGTATCTTTGATATCCTCTAGAATTTCGCCTCTAGCGGTCTTTGTTTACTGTGGTGTTTTTGTCGTCAGAATTGTGGGTAGAGATCGATTGGGTAGATTTCCATATCCAAAATAGACTCACAGAGACCGACACCGGTCGTATTAGCGGCTTTTGTATAAATAGAACTTCCTAACCATACATCTCTGATTGGAGATGAACGTTTGTGATTTTTGAGTATAAAGTTACCTTCCTGGTTCAATTCTTGGTGAAACACTAGCCGAGTTTTCCTTGGACAACGATCGCTAGCTTCCGCAGATTATTGACGCGTTGACTGCGATTTTAGCATGATTCTCACCTAATTACGTTCCTTAAATGAGTGGTCGATATTGAAGGACCCTTGTCGAGGCCGTCGAAGTTTGCTGAATATAAAGTAATCGAAGAGAATATTCGAGAAGCTAGCACGTATTAGCGAACAAGTGCATCAATACCTGACAAAATTCCCAGCACCCGTCATGATTGACATGCGAAGCTTATCAGCGGCTCCGTGTTGATTGCAAAATTTGCAAGATGTTGTGCCCATTACCTGACAGAATGCAGAGTTTAAATATTGTGTTACGTTCATGTTGTGCTAAAATCTTTCGCATTCCACAGTAACGTCGGCGGTAGTCTAATTCTATTAAGGTATTCTCGACAATGTTTTTGAGGGATTAACGTCGTCAGACGAGGTTTGTGTGTTCTGATGTAGAATCTAGGATTCTAAGTTACTCGAATCTTGGCAACGTTAGTTCTGTTTGGGTACTTTTCGTGGTAAGACAACCCTGGTAATGGCTGAACTGAACTAACGGCCCAACTGCGTAAGATATTTATGCAATTTCGAGTTTTTGCAGTGTCTTTGTGTTTGGCAAGGAACAGTGAAATTTATAGACATGGTTGAATGACTGTGGGAGTCATGTAATATACTGAACTCGTGCTCCCGAGAACGACTGATATTTTCCTCATAGTTATTCATGTTTTCCTTATGTACAAGTTAAATGTTTTGTAAAAGAAAAATGACAGGAATCTCTTCCTTTTGTAATCTCCGGTTTCTGTTTTGCAGTTTTTTATTTGTGTTCCTATCCACAACCAATTTGTTAGAGCGAACAATTTTGAAGGGAACACGTCACATTTCCTGCGCTGATAAGACTTTCGTTTTGTCTTAGCTAATATCTGTAAAATCACGATATTTTTTGCTCTTGGTTTTGGAGGCAAAAATGACGATGTGAAATTGCTTCTTGAATAACTTGTACGTTTGTTATTTTCAGTGTGAATAGTGGTTTATCAAGATTAGAAAGTATTTAGGTACAAAACAGTTTTATGTAATTTTTTGTTCTGTTGCTATTCTCGGGAAGGAAACGACACATTAGCCTACCTCAAGTGTGATATTAATTTGTTACAGTTTAAACCGTTGTAAGATTATTTATTTTACTTAACACATATTTGATCCATATTTGAATTTACAGGAAATCTGATTACTAAAACAGGCATTATCCTGTCTACAACTGACCTTACTTTGAATATTAATTATTTTAAACTAACTTGTTAATACGTGAAGTCTCTGTCAAAATAATCTTACTTTTTTGCTAATTGAAGTGAATTTTTTAATGAAATATGCAGATTTCTCTCTACAGTGTTGGTACTGCAATCTAATCCTTTTAATAATTACACTGTGCTATATATTTGTTTTTAATGGCTCTTAGANTAAAAGAAAAATGACAGGAATCTCTTCCTTTTGTAATCTCCGGTTTCTGTTTTGCAGTTTTTTATTTGTGTTCCTATCCACAACCAATTTGTTAGAGCGAACAATTTTGAAGGGAACACGTCACATTTCCTGCGCTGATAAGACTTTCGTTTTGTCTTAGCTAATATCTGTAAAATCACGATATTTTTTGCTCTTGGTTTTGGAGGCAAAAATGACGATGTGAAATTGCTTCTTGAATAACTTGTACGTTTGTTATTTTCAGTGTGAATAGTGGTTTATCAAGATTAGAAAGTATTTAGGTACAAAACAGTTTTATGTAATTTTTTGTTCTGTTGCTATTCTCGGGAAGGAAACGATACATTAGCCTACCTCAAGTGTGATATTAATTTGTTACAGTTTAAACCGTTGTAAGATTATTTATTTTACTTAACAAATATTTGATCCATATTTGAATTTACAGGAAATCTGATTACTAAAACAGGCATTATCCTGTCTACAACTGACCTTACTTTGAATATTAATTATTTTAAACTAACTTGTTAATACGTGAAGTCTCTGTCAAAATAATCTTACTTTTTTGCTAATTGAAGTGAATTTTTTAATGAAATATGCAGATTTCTCTCTACAGTGTTGGTACTGCAATCTAATCCTTTTAATAATTACACTGTGCTATATATTTGTTTTTAATGGCTCTTAGAGAATCATCAGTTGACAGATATGAGAACTCACTGATTCCAGCGAAAACTTACATTTTCAGCAATCCTAAAGTTTTAACATCTTGTTCAGGCTCTCTGTTTTTGGTGAAGGGGGCTAAAAATTTCAAGCACATGTTTGGGAAAAAATGAATGAGAGGTAGTGAGAAAATGGTTATGGGGGAGTTCTTTCTAGTGCTTTACTTAAAGAAAATTTTCACTCTCCTGGGAAGGTAACTTAAATATGTTCTATTTCAATTTGACAGAACCAAGCATCAATTTCTTCACAAATAGCTTGTACTCTATTTTCATTTGAATCCTTTTTGAGGTCAGGGTTATTTTCGTGTTCATTAATAGTATCCTTAATAGAGAAACTGCAATTTTTGAGGCATGTTTTCATGTAACTGTGATACATAAAATTTTGATGATAAAATTATGCCTTATAGAGAGTCAAAGAAAATGGGCGAAGAGCTAGAGGGACTGTCTCTACTTGCCCTTTTAGGGAGGTGCCCAGTAAAGACAATTTAATTGTATTGGTACACTGTATTTCCTCTCTTACAATGAGGTGCTATTCCATTACAAATTCAAGCTCAGTGTTGGAGTATGTTTACAGGAGTTTTGGTTCCCAGGCTCTCTTGGGCCTGGTTGATTCTGGCAGTTGGTCAAAAGAGGTGAAAATTGAAAAACTAAAAATATCCCTAGTAGGCCAGGGCTTCCAGTGAAACCCAAAAAGTTCAAGGACCAAACATTAAGCGCCCCCCGAAAAATCCCATGCCCATAATATTCTTTTACTGAAATTCATCAAATATTAATCATCTGCAAAACAAGTTTGGTTGTACTTTATAACGCAGAGCAATGCTGCTGGCATGCTTGCACAGTACCCAAAAAAATACCCGCCAAATTTTCCTACCAAATATATTTCAGAGTGGAAAATTTCAAATGCAAAAAAAAAACCTTCAATCACCTTTTCACTTAACTCAGCAGTAACCACCTGGGGGTTTGGATTAACCTATTGGTATTATGTTGTTAGCACCCTTTATGGAGATTAGGGGTGAGACAGTAACTGAAGCAAACAGTTCCTTGCCTATGGAATTAAATACCACAATGATTTTACACTGATCAGTGTTTAGACCACTCAATCCAACAGGTTAAGTAAAAAATGCTACCTTTTTCTACCTTTTTTTCTTTTTACATACATGTGGGAGAAAATCCAACTTTAATCAATCAAACCAGGGCATTTGTGGGACAGTTTGTTATGTTGACATTTATTTTCTTTAATTACTGTGCAAATCTTCAGCTGTAAAATTTTAGTCTTTAATATTATATTATCCATCTGGTCATCATGTCTGATGGCTGGTAGGATTTTTTCAGTCATGGGCAAAATTTAGTTAGGCATTGTCCAATTACTGATTGTTATTTGTAGCCCAACTACTTTAGTCCCATATTAAATTGTTTAGTTTATACAATGATTCTACTACAGTGGAAGCTATCGTAACTGACACTCTCATAAACAAACAGCTCTACTTATGGCTGTTTTTCTCATTTCCAATAAAAATATATTTTTATTTGTACATTCCCCTGAGCGGTCAGCTTCAGTGATGGACACCTTTTTTGCATTCCAAGGGTTTCCGCTCACGAGAGCTTCCGTTGTATACCAATGTAAGTCATTTGTTTAACGACAAAACTTGTAATAATGTCACAAAACAAAAACTAAACAGATTTACAGTATATATGACATGTGTAAAAATAATGATGATGATGATGATGATGATTTATCTCTTTTCAATTAACTTACAAAGTCACCATCCTTTCCTTTTATTGTAAGTAGCTAAGCGAATTCAAGCATAAATGTAACCTCAGCTATTTTTATGTTTGTTTCGTCAAGTTGTAATACGTACACGTTTTGTGTGATGTAAATTTAGCTTAAATAATAAATTAAATTAAAAAAAAAAGTTTCAGTGAAAAAATTGAGAACTGTCAGTGGGACGGTTTAATTGGCTACACAATATATTAATAAATACCATCATTCAAGATATTTGCATCTCCTTGCCATGTTTTTCTAAATATTCATATATCATGTTCATTGAACTAGATGTTCAATAGACTATCATATTTTGTGGACTAATGAAACCAACCTGATAATGTGCTCGAAAATTGTATTAAAACTGTAAAAATTTTAAAAAACAGTTCTTTAGTTTTTCAGCAATAAATTGTAAAGAAAGTACACTGTAAAATGCCTGTAATAGTTTTTTTCACTTTCAGGCATCTACAATCTGTAGCAAAGAATGGAGGCATATGCCTAAACAAAACATTATTCATTATTTTTGTATTTATTTAAGAAAAATCTCCACAACAGCTAGACTATGGGTGTGTCAGCACTCCGATTTCCTTATGAGCATTCCAAACATATTTTGATTTATGCACGACTGCCTTGATGTTATGTGCTTTAACGAATATTGCACGCTTCAAATTTATTTTTTGTTATATTGTGAAATATACAGTATTTAAATGAACCGGTCCACACATTCAGCATTCCACTGATTGTAATTATACTCGTAGAAGTAAAGGTTTTATGTACATTGATATTGTTTTTGAATTTTTATGAATATTTGTGTCTCAATTATTACCAGCTATACTGCTTAAGAATTTTAAGAATTTTTTACAAGTTTTAGTCTTTGATTGTTGATAAATCAGTGGGAAAATAAGGAACGTCCTGTCTATGTTTACATCATCAATATTTCTGTTTGTAGCATGTCGTATGCCTTCAGCTAGTCTTTTGTGACATTCTTTTTGGTAGTTGATGCATGCACTAATATTGAATATTACAGATTCTGTTCATGTGATCAAAGAGACTTATTACTTTCTTTTTTATGTTAATGTGATTTGGGCAGAGATACATCTTAATGGTGTAACTGCTGAATGACTACATGTAAATGATGGTTAAGTATTGTGGCCAAATGTCTCAGTGTTGAAAATTGTGGCCAAATGTCTCAGTGTTAAAAATTGGAGTGAAAGGCAATGCTTAACAATAATTATTATTGTTGATGCAGTTCTTGTAATTCTTTTTCTTACTTTTTTGCTAATTGAAGTGAATTTTTTAATGAAATATGCAGATTTCTCTCTACAGTGTTGGTACTGCAATCTAATCCTTTTAATAATTACACTGTGCTATATATTTGTTTTTAATGGCTCTTAGACAATCATCAGTTGACAGGTATGAGAACTCACTGATTCCAGCGAAAACTTACATTTTCAGCAATCCTAAAGTTTTAACATCTTGTTCAGGCTCTCTGTTTTTGGTGAAGGGGCTAAAAATTTCAAGCACATGTTTGGGAAAAAATGAATGAGGGGTAGTGAGAAAATGGTTATGGGGAGTTCTTTCTTGTGCTTTACTTAAAGAAAATTTTCAATCTCCTGGGAAGGTAACTTAAATATGTTCTATTTCAATTCGACAGAACCAAGCATCAATTTCTTCACAAATAGCTTGTAATCTATTTTCATTTGAATCCTTTTTGAGGTCAGGGTTATTTTCATGTTCATTAACAGTATCCTTAACAGAGAAACTGCAATTTTTGAGGCATGTTTTCATGTAACTGTGATAAGTAAACTTTTGATGATAAAATTATGCCTTATAAAGAGTCAAAGAAAATGGGCGAAGAGCTAGAGGGACTGTCTCTACTTGTCCCTTTTAGGCAGGTGCCCGGTACACTGTAATTCCTCTCTTACGATGAGCTGCTATTCCATTACAAATTCAAGCTCAGTGTTAGAGTATGTTTACAGGAGTTTTAGTTCCCAGGCTCTCTTTGGCCTGGTTGGTTCTGGCAGTTGGTCAAAAGAGGTCAAAACTGAAAAACTAAAAATATCCCTAGTAGGCCAGGGCTTCCAGTGAAACCCAAAAAGTTCAAGGACCAAACATTAAGCCCCCCCCCCAAAAAAAAAATCCCATGCCCATAATATTCTTACACCGGAGTTCATCAAATATTAATCATCCACAAAACAAGTTTGGTTGTACCCAAAAAAATACTCGCCAAATTTTCCTACCAAAAATATTTCAGTGGAAAATTTTGAATCCAAAAAATAACTTTCGATTACCTTGTCACTTAACTCAGGAGTAACCCCCTGGGGGTTTGGCTTAACCTATTGCTATCATGTTGTTGGCACCCTTTATGGAGATTAGGGGTGAGACAGTAATTGAAGCAAACAGTTCCTTGCCTATGGAATTAAATACCATGATGATTGTACACTGATCAGTGTTCATACTACCCAATCCAACAGGTCAAGTAAAAAATGCTACCTTTTTCAGGCCTGCAATTTTTTTCTTTTTACATACATGTGGGAGAAAATCCACCTTTAATCAATCAAACCAGAGCATTTGTGGGACAGTTTGTTATGCTGACACTTTTTTTCTTTAAATTACTGTGCAAATCTTCAGCTGTAAAATTATAGTCTTTACTAATATTTTATCCATCTGGTCATGATGTCTGATGGCTGGTAGGATTTTTTTTTCAGTCATGGGCAAAATTTAGTTAGGCATTGTCCAATTACTAATTGTTATTTGTAGCCCAACTACTTTAGTCCCATATTAAATTGTTTTGTTTATATAATGATTCTACTACAGTGGAAGCTATCCTAACGGACACTCTCATAAATGAACAGCTCTACTTATGGCCATCTTCACAAAACCCTGTTTTTCTCAACTCCAATAAAAATATCTTTTTATTTTTACATTCCCCTGAGCGGCCAGCTTCAGTGATGGACACCTTTTTTGCATTCCAAGGGCGTCTGCTCACGAGAGCTTCCACTGTATACCAATGCAAGTCATGTGTTAAAAGACAAAACTTGTATGTCCGAAAACAAAAACTAAACAGATTTACAGTGTAAGTGAAGTGTGAAAAAATACCAACCATGATGATGATGATGATGACGATTTATCTCTTTTCAATTAACTTACAAAGTTTCAGTAAAAAAAATGAGAACTATCAGTAGGACAGTTTAATTGGCTGCACAATATATTAATAAATACCATCATTCAAGATATTTGCATCTCCTTGGCATGTTTTTTTAAATATTCATATCTCATGTTCATTGAACTAGATGTTCAATAGACTATCATATTTTGTGGACTAATGAACCAACCTGATAATGTGCTCGAAAATTTTATTAAAGCTGTAAAAATTTTAAAAAATAGTTCTGTAGTTTTTCAGCAATAAATTGTAAAGAAAGTACACTGTAAAATGTCTGTAATAGTTTTTTTCACTTTCAGGCTTCTACAATCTGTAGCAAAGAATGGAGGCATATGCCTAAACAAAACATTATTCTTTATTTTTGTATTTATTTAAGAAAAATCTCCACAATAGCTAGACTATGGGTGTGTCAGCACTCCGATTTCCTTATGAGCATTCCAAACATATTTAGATTTATGCACCACTGCCTTGATGTTACGTGCTTTAACGAATATTGCACGCTTCAAATTTATTTTTTGTTATATTGTGAAATATACAGTATTTAAATGAACTGGTCCACACATTCAGCATTCCACTGATTGTAATTATACTCGTAGAAGTAAAGGTTTTATGTACATTGATATTGCTTTTGAATTTTTATGAATATTTGTGTCTCAATTATTACCAGCTATACTGCTTAAGAATTTTAAGTTTTACAAGTTTTAGTCTTTGATTGTTTATAAATCAGTGGGAAAATAAGGAACGTCCTGTCTATGTTTACATCGTCAATATTTCTGTTTGTAGCATGTCGTATGCCTTCAGCTAGTCTTTTGTGACATTCTTTTTGGTAGTTGATGCATGCACTAATATTGAATATTACAGATTTCTGTTCATGTGATCAAAGAGACTTGGTACTTTCTTTTTTTATGTTAATGTGATTTGGGCAGAGATACGTCTTAATGGTGTAACTGCTGAATGACTACATGTAAGTGATGGTTAAGTATTGTGGCCAAATGTCTCAGTGTTGAAAATTGTGGCCAAATGTCTCAGTGTTAAAAATTGGAGTGAAAGGCAATGCTTAACAATAATTATTATTGTTGATGCAGTTCTTGTAATTCTTTNATTTCTGTTTGTAGCATGTCGTATGCCTTCAGCTAGTCTTTTGTGACATTCTTTTTGGTAGTTGATGCATGCACTAATATTGAATATTACAGATTTCTGTTCATGTGATCAAAGAGACTTGGTACTTTCTTTTTTTATGTTAATGTGATTTGGGCAGAGATACGTCTTAATGGTGTAACTGCTGAATGACTACATGTAAGTGATGGTTAAGTATTGTGGCCAAATGTCTCAGTGTTGAAAATTGTGGCCAAATGTCTCAGTGTTAAAAATTGGAGTGAAAGGCAATGCTTAACAATAATTATTATTGTTGATGCAGTTCTTGTAATTCTTTAGCAGTGTATTAAGTCAAAAACTTGTCAAACCATTGATTCTCGTTTTTTGAAACATCCTTAGTGATAATTGGATTTTACATCTTCTGTCCTGTGTTTATCTTTGCTTTATTTCTCTTTTGTTTTTTTAATTTTTTTAACAGTCTGTGTTATGACATGAGTGAGCAAAATCATATGTTCAAATTAAACTGTTAAAATTTGTAAAAGCAATGACGGTTACATGAAAAAGATTCCAAGAACATGTTTTGATAACCTTGTAACTGATGGAAGGTTTAAGTTTGGCTTAAATTTATGACATTCTGGAGTTTTAGATTAGAGTTGTCATGTAGCAAAATAATAATACTCATTTTATGTTGTTATAAATTTGTTTTCTATTCAACTGTTTCCTCCAAAAAAATACTTGACATTAGTAGATTTCAGACTGAAGGAATCATCTATTTCGTAACACAAGTCTGCTGGTTCAGTTGTATGCATAATTCTACGCTGATCATGTTTCATTACCAAATCAAAACAGACTAGAATTTTCTTTTATATTATAATAATTGATTATCGAAGCGTTTAGGTGATAAAGGTGATAACTTTTTCACTCAGCTGTCTTTTAATGTGAAAATTAGACGATTGTTATGAGTGATCAAAATAATTCTTGGAATGTATTTTGTGTTTGTACTTTGTGGTCAGTTACTATAACAGTAACCGACCACAAAGTACAAACACAAAGTACATTCCAAGAATAGTTACTATTGATACAAATTTTAACCGCAACAATAAAATCCAAGCTGCAAAACAGAATAGAATATTAAAACTCATGCTAACAATCATGTATATTGATTAATGGTGAAGAGACAATGGATTCAAACGATTTATTTTGGGTTGATCCAGGATCTTAAAGCATCTACTAGGGTTTTTCTTGGTATTATTTTCGACAAACATTTATCTTATTGTTTGGGTTTACATCCAACTTAAGAGCAATACTTCATGTGGAGTTGGAAACACTTCTTTTGATATGGTTTGAACTACATTTGTATGAAATTTTTATGATTGTATTAGACTGTTACCAGCTTTTTAAAATGAAGTTTAGTGGTAAATGTGATGTACATATGTGTAAATGCTTTTTTAAGGTAATTTCAGTAACAGTCAATCATACAGCCTATTTGAACTACTGAGATTTACATTTGAAAGATATAATGTTTTTTGCTGTTAGAAAATATGAATCAGTACAGAGCTTGAACAGTGAGGCTGTGTCCTTAGTAGGCCATGTGCTAGCATAATTACTGTATTTTTTATGCAGTGCTTGACTTTGATAGTCAAAGAAGCTATGTTACTATTTCTCATTATTAATAATTTTAAAACCCTAAAGTATATGTCTTTGGCTTTCGATGAAGGTTTCATGGTTTCTCAACATTATACAATGTACACTGCAGGAAAACTTCATCATCTTTTTTCCCCAAAAAATGCCAACAGGGTTATATTTTATGTAAGGGGGTTAAGTTCTGTCCAGATCGCAAAATGCTAAAACTTCCACCATTTTGATAATTTGTTTCCGCCAGGTCTATATTCTCATTTAAACTTATGGTAAAATGACAACGGCTTTACTGCCCAAATAATGCTGGCACTTTGCAGTGCACACACGCCAATAGCGAACTTACACAACAGGGTGGGAGAGGGAAGAAGATCGCAAACCTTGTGTGACAAGTATGATAATAAGTTTGTTTGAAATAACTTTTGGCCAAACTTTACTTCCCTTTAAACAGATCTTTTTGTAAAAGACCAGAAAACATTAACTTAAGTGAAGATCACGACATAACGCGCAAGTATTCACCCTGTCACATTTGTCACGCACAAGTGTGATGCCGTCCTTTCCTTCCTGCAGTCCTGTTGTGTAAACTCACTCTTAACTGGTGTGTATTCAGAAAATCTCATCCCCATTGTCTTATCTTGTAATCTAAAGGTCTCTGATGATGTGTTCCATATCCACAGCATAAGTCACCGTGTTTTGCTGTTTCAGGTTACTCCAGGCGGAAAAGCAGATATATCTCAATCTATTGCTGTTGGTGATGAGGTGATAGCTATTAATGGTATTGACTGTATATCTCGATCTGAGGCGATAGAGTTGGTTAGGTGCTCCAGACAGAAACTCAAAATCAAGTTGCGAAGGTAAGCAATGAAAATTATTGGATAATGAATATTCACACTGATGGAAATCCTTGAGTTTTAGTTGTTTTAAATTTATGTTTGTCATACACAGTGTAGTCAATGTCCCGTCCAGAACTAGTCATTCTATGATGACGACAACATTTTTCAAAAGAAGCAAAAATTATTGTGGAGATTTGCATCATAGTTTTAAGTAACATATTTAACAAAGAAATGTCTGAAGTGTTCCTTTGAGGACCATGAGAAATGATAGAAGAATAGTATCAAGAATAAAATATTATTATTTGTTGATACATGTATACCTGTATTAGAGCTTAAAATGGTTTTAAATGCTATTATCACAGCCGAAAGACATCTTGCTAATTTGGGGATGCTATTCAAGAAGGGTGGCCATTTTGTTTTTTGTGCAAAATTACCTCATTTTCATGCAAGCGTCTTGCATTGTTTTTAAACTATGTGATATCTCACATTTTCTGTTGTTTTTTAAAACCCCGTAATAGATTTTGCATGTTTTCTCTTGCCTCAAAATCATGAGATTGAGATCACACAAAAGTTGGGATCTCTACACTTTTTATTAATCTTTGGATTTTACTAATTTTTATTTTAAGGAAAATTTAATTGTTTTCAATCCATGCTTATAAATAATGCTTTTAAAGTGTTGAATAACCTGCACCACAGACAAAACCAAACTCTGGTTAAGTCTGTCTGCAAAACAGCACTAAAATCCTTGTTCTGGGCCTCCACTTGTGTACCAGGATTTGAGCACGCGCCATGATTGGCCTGTTAGAAAAGTCATTGTCGATTTGCCAATCAGGATGAAGGGAAATTCGAAAAGCACTTCCGTTAATTCGTCGAGTCCACTGGGGGCCCATAACATGTATCTCAACACTGCTTCGCAGACAAACACTTTTGATTTATATGTAAATTACATGAATGTGGAAATCTTTTCCCAGCAAGCCTGATTTTTTCTCAGGCCTTCTTTAAGCAACTTCATAAAATGCTTCTTTGACTGCAATGATCTTCTTTGCTTTGAATGCACAAAGACTTGCTCAAAAGCTATTTATTTCT
>CALNXI010001559.1:0-22500 GCA_942486025.1 Porites evermanni | reverse complement strand
GACGTGCCCTCACGCCCAGTAGAAATGTCGTGGAACTCACAAGTGTATGCCGCACCGGGTGACACAGTAGAGGTGCGCCTGCCGAGGGACGTAATGGGACCAAAAATGACTACCAGCGAGAGCACCTCGAGCCTCGATTCAGTGGGAACAATGGATTCATCAGTGAGCAGTTCCCGCAGGCAGGGACCTGCCCCACCCCCCAGGCGAAGCGTGTCCAAACTTCTCAGCTCGTTTCGGACACAAGGCCGACGGGAGGTTCCTGAGCAAGTGCAGATTCCACCCAAATTTGGTGCAGTTTCAAGAGTATCAGAAGTCGCCGCTAATCAGCCGATTCACAGCGCGTCAAGATCATGGCCAACAGAACACGTGGTGGAAAGCAAGGCAAGCGGAAGTGACGTGAGACAGTCATGGCACGCCGAGCCCGCTATCAGTAGAAGAGAAGCGAATTCTTCAACAGCTAGCGATGAGCCTCCTGACAGAAAACTTTCTAAGACCTCTAGCATGCGATATAAGTCTACAGTTGTGATTACAAATATGCGCTCTTCGTCGTCCTCATCAGTAGATGAGAACAGTGGTCCAACACTATACCGATCTGGGCAAACCTCACCAGAAGCCGATAAGACACAGTCGGACGCGCTTCAGCTGAAGAAAAATGTAAGCGAGGCAGACTCGGCTCCTGTGAGAGCGTTTGGTGATGCGGGCGGATGGATGTCACGTAAGCCAGATTCTGAAGCAGAGAAGAGTCGGATTGAAGACACGCAGATCTTGCAAAGGCTTCTTAAGGATAAAGCTAACAATGTTGATCGGTCGCTGAGTGTGAAATCAAGAGTTGCGAACTTCGAAGGAGGATTGAGTCGAAAGATATCTGCCGGCGTGCCTCATCGCGAGTCACTGAGTTTACCGCAGCGTTCATCCAGTCAAGGAAAAATTGAAGTTATCCCGAAGCCACTGAAATCAACCCAAGTCAACCAGTAAGTGATTTTCACTTTAAGACGATTTTTTAAATGGGCTATGTCACACTAAAAGCTAAAACGTGTCTTCGAATCAATTTACAATGGTCCAGTTTTGTTATTTAAGACTGTATTTAGGTATTGAATCTGTTTCCTGCCGTCTGTTACAAAGGATGGCGGGGACGGTCGTGGAGTAAAACTTGAAAAAGTTGGGCCATCCTTTTCAAGTTTTAATGCTATGCCTGCAAAACACGCCACAAAATTATAATTGTTCATGTTCCTTGTGGGTAAAGATACTAAGTATTGATTTCATCACAGAATTGACCCAAAACAGTATTGTATTTTTAAGTAAGCACCTTAATCAAACCAGAATTAAGTAGTCAAATTAACCAGCTGCAACTCGAAGCAAATAATGCCCGAGAAAAAAGAACTGGTTCTGCTGTAGTTTTGATTGAGATATTAGCACGAGGTTGTTTATCAGCCAATCACAACGTGTAGTAATGCAGAACACAGACGAGAATTATTTTACATTGGTTTATGAACCAATCACCACAAAAGTAAAAAATTCCCGCGCTTGACACCGGCTTGCACCGGCTGCAATGTATTTGCCTGAAAATTTGATTGGTTCGTTTGATTTTCTCTGCCTGCTCTGATTGGCCAGAATTATTGCTTTGCTTTCGGTTTTACGAAGTCGATTGAAAACTGTTCTGTAATTTCTTTAACGCTGGTTAAAGTTTACTGTTGTTGCAGACACGTGTTACATAACCTTAAACACGAGACCGGTTCCCTGCAACATAGCCTTGCGACATTGACCCGTTTACAACATTTCAATATCATGACAATATCACCTGCTGTAATTAGTCATTATTTCCTAGAAACTGCTGTGTCACAATGCAAAAGAAAGATTTGTAAACATAGCCAATACCGGAGTATTTTTCCCAGTGGGTCGTACTTTAATTAGCAGCGGATGTTTTGAAGTTATCATTGACTACAACGGATCCCTGTAAGGTTCAAGTTGTAATTGGAAGAGCTTAAAAATACCGTTAAGCAGCAATTGTAAGTCCAAACGTAATTCAAACAGTGATTTTGAAATCCTGCTACTTATAATTAAGCTTTGTTGTTGAAGAAACGTGTAGTATAACTGTTTATGAACTTGACTTAAGAGCTCTCGCTCTTAAATGGAGGAGTTAACTTCCTTGGAATGGTAGTCATTTTCAACCACAAGATGTCGGTAACGTTTTTTAAATAGCCAAAACGTGTCTTCGTATCAACTTAATTCTAAACATAATGGGCTGGTTTTGTTATTGAAGACTGTTTTAAGGCATTAATAATATTTCCTCACTTGTCGTCTGTTGCTTCGGATAGCAAGGATAAACGTGGGTTGAAACTTTAAAAAAAATGTGCCAATTTTTTCAAGTTTTAATGCTAAGCCTCAAGTCACCAAAAAGTTTTATGGTTAGTGCTGCAGGATTTATTTAATATTCTTTTCATAACTTTACCGGATCATTTTGTGTACTGTTGGTGAAGACACTAATTAATGACTGAAACCCAAAAATTGTTAACCTGAAACAGCAATATCCATATGACAAAGCCCCTTTGAACCACTTGAAGCACCTGTGATCCCACGATGATTTTTTTTAATGTGGTATTTGTGGTTTGTGCTATAAAGTTGAAAGGATTTTATGCCGCTTGCGAAGTCATGCAAAGAATCTTCTGTTATATTGATAAAGGGAACAAACGGCAAATTGTTGTTGCCCGAAATATCTATAGGTCGTAGTGATTCGCGGTGATTCGTGTATTATCAGGAGTTTTTAAACCTGATAATAGACGACTGCAATTTTTTTGAGTGGCTTCAAAATCTCCCATATAGATCAACTCATTCTTGCACTAATATTTAGATTTGGGGTTATTTTGGTCCAAAGAATTGGACGTCAAGATTAGCCGTGTCTTTATTAGATATAAAGACACTCATTTAACATTAAGACGGAATCCATTAGGAAACTGAGTAATTTTAATTTTCAGTGGACAAAAACCTTGTACCAGAATATTTTAAGCCATATCGCATTTTTATTTACACTTTTCAAGGGTTATAGATGTAATTAGTTATCTGTAATAACACCAAAGACATCTTACAGGAGCCCAAGAAAATAAATTTCAAATTTCACAGGAGTTGAGAAAACACAGGTAAAATAATCTAAAATCGTCATGCGCAAGATTTCATTTTGTGAGAATTTGAGGCTTTTGAAGTTTGTTTCCTCGGGCTGCTATAACAACCTTTTCTTCGGAGTTATTTCATACAACTTATTACATCTTAAGCCCTTGAAAAGTGTGAAAAAAATGCAATATGCTTGAAATTATTCTGGTACAAGGTTTTTGTTCATTGAAAATTAAAATTACTCAATTTCCTGATGAATTTTGTCGCAATTTCTTTTGTTATTTCTTCATGAATTATTAATGAGTTTTTGAAGAGTACCTAACCATTTTACTGCCAGATTGAATAAAGGAGTCTGGTCAAAGGATTCTTTTGTAATTTTTGAGTTTGTGGACCAAATCGTATGGTGTAACCGTTAAAGGCCAAAAAGTATTCAGGTTAAAATTTTTTAACCTGGGTTGATTATCAACTTCCTTCGTCTCCTAGTCTCAATATTTTTTAATAAAAAGGCTAGAAGACAGAGGAAATAGGCCATTTGCATAATAGCGTCCTTTTACTTCCACGACCAGAATACGTTTTGTTTTTCCTCTCATATTTAAATTTGGAAATCCCAGTGAGGTTTAAATAATAAAAGTCCTAATTTGCACAAGAAAGCAAAACCCCGAAGGATTCTGGTCGTAGTAGTAAAATGACGTCATCGTGCAAATGGTCTGAAGGGTGTTTTCACTCACGTGGCCAGCATCTATGCAAATTTATTGGAACAAAAGAAAGCATTTACATAAGAAGAGAGTTCAACTCCCACAGGACTGGTTTGGGACACCAACATGGCCGCCGATTCATTGTTTTGGGACACCAATATGGCCTCCGTGACGTCATATAAAAACACTCTATTGAGAATCAACCTACATTAAAAATTTTAACCTTCACTTATTTTTGACCTGCAACATAACCATTCAGATAAAACCTCTTTGGCAGTGTTTTTACTTGGTACTATTTGTTTTTTCAGAATTGTAGAAAGTGGAAATTTGGACATTTTATGAATTTTGAGTTTAGCCTCTGAAGGGTCTCTTCAGGCTTCTTACGGGATTCACTGCTTGCGTACACTAATTCCATGGATACGTGTCGGACGTTGTTTTGTTTTCTTTTGTTTGTTGGTCATGACCTACAGTTTAAGCTACAGCTTACTACCGCTTTAATAACTGCAGAATTTTTATTTTCACAGATCTTCATCTATGGATTCTCTCCTTGAGACACACTCTCCAACGCGATTTAACGAGCCGTCGACACAGAAGAGAGACTCGGCGTTAGATAGTTCTGCAAAAACTTTCGATTCGTCAGCGCAGAAGCGAGATTTCTTGCCAGAAAATCGCCCGTCAACAAAATATAGCGCTATGTCAACGGACAGTCGCGAGTCCTTAGAGGAGAGTCGTCCGAGATTGCCGCCTCCCAATGACAAAACACCACCGAAAAATTGGGAAACAAATGATAACTTTTTTCGAAGCAAATCTAACGAGCAGTTCAGGCCACCGTCAAGGAATACACCGAGTGCTGCAACAGACAGTACAGGAACCAGAGAACATGTGGTTGAAAATCTCTCTTCGACTACACGTGTTGAAAAACAGCACGTTCCAGCGGAGCCTTTAAGGAAAATCAAAGTCTATGTTCCAGCCGAACAAAAAGTTAACCCAGACAAATTTTCCTCTCGAAATGAAACATCGCCAGTATCAAATCCCGACTCTGACTTTGAGCGAAAGCCAGTGGAGCCTGAATTACCACCGCCTTTCACTAATGACGACAGCAATGTCTTCTGGGATGCTGACGATTCTCTTCCGCCCCCACCTCCCTTAAATCTTCTTGACCCGCTCGAGACCTCTCAAGATAGCTTACCCCTGCCCTCACCTCCTCGGGAAGTACTGGTTGAATTTCCAGATCCTTACAGCGACTTCAGTTCACAAAGAGAGCACTCGATTGTAGGTAGCGATATTGTCCAACGCGAGGAAGTTGATTGGGTCGAATCCGCCGCTGAAAGTGGCGAAAAGCTTAAAGTCGAACTAAACGGGTCAGGTAAAATCGACACGAGTGATATCTCCGAACAAGCCTTGGAGACGACCACAAGTACGGATTTGTCATTCGCCGACACCTCCCCTGCAGAAAACAAAACCAGTACCCATAGGGCACCTCCGCCAGCTCCGCTCGTAATAACTTCGACACCTACCAGAGATGACCTGGAAGAGACGGATAACCCTCTTGATTCGAGCCCCTACAGTTTAGGCTCCAGCACGTCCACTCCATCGGGAAGTCGTCCTAACAGCATGTTGAGTCCCAAACTTGAGGCTTTGGATAAGGAAAAGGTGAGTTAAATTTCTATGAACTAGTGAGCAACATTGCGTTACAATTCAAGAACGTAATGTATTGGGCGCTTTCCACTCATCAAAAATTCTTGGTTTGAAATTTCAATGGAACGGTACATTCCGGTTTCACCGGCCCGACCCAAGCCACCTGCACGTTTGGTTATTGTTCTTGCAAGCAGGATACAAAAGAGCGGTACTAGGGGCAACAATTTTGTCAAATGGAAAGGGATGTTTCGATCCGACCGACCGACCGAAATGAATGGACCACCTTCAAATAAAAGGTGGTCCCAAATATTCAGATCGGACTGAACCGAAATGATCCCAGGGTTCTACCTAGGATTTGTCGTTTGGGGGAGAAGTCCCGAGTGGCCACGAGTTTCCTTGTGGGATCCGTGGGCATTCCCCCCCTCGGAAATTTTTTGAAATGAATATGCGCTGAGATGCGATCTGGTGCATTTTGAAACACAATTTTGAGAAATGTTGCAGCGGTATTTTATTTTATTTTTTAGTCATGATCATGTTCCTTGTCATATAGTGTTCTTAGATAGGGAATACTTACTTCATGTGCGCTAATCCGGTCGCGTCTGGATGATTTTTCCAATATAGTTACTTATATACTGTAATGAGAACAATTTATTTGGGGGGAAAGCTGGGCATTTTGGGGGTGGAAGGTTCTACCCCTGAAATACTTTGCGTAGAACGCTGGGTCCGTTCCATTTGATTTCTAACCGAAATTTCCGGAATTTTTGGCTGAATGGAAACCTCCTGTTGCCTCTTAATAGACCTTACTCCACGATACGCGCCATCTCTGCACACTCTTTACGACCAATGGGGAAAAACCATGTCACGTGGTTTCTCAGGCGGTATAAAACAGATGATAGAAGCTGACAATCGCCTTTGACTTTGTTGATTCCCCTAAAATTGTCCAGTTTCGAATTAAAAATTACTGCGGAATACAATCATTAACGACACATTCATACAGGGTTACCCCCGACATAGAGTAAAATATTAAAAAGTTCCGGCAAGTATGTGTTTGAAATTTG
Source organism: Porites evermanni (assembly GCA_942486025.1). Taxonomy (NCBI): domain Eukaryota; kingdom Metazoa; phylum Cnidaria; class Anthozoa; order Scleractinia; family Poritidae; genus Porites; species Porites evermanni. Next base: position 16,004 of record CALNXI010001559.1, on the reverse strand, counting down.
TGAATACACAATAGAAAGAGTAATAAATAGGTCTTATTCTCGTTGGAATTTGTGAATATGTTGATGGAAGCTATGCCGGTAACAAAAGCGTGTTCACTGCTCTATTCAGCGGTCATAGCGAAATCGAAACTGGACAAAACGACAGTGATTGATTAGAGCCGAAACTAATTGTGGAATTACACATATTTTAGACATTCTACTGATGAACAGTGACGACATGTAGCAACACCAATTTGTCATCTCTCCTCTTTGAATGGAATATCTGTAAGTTGCAAGCTCAAAGTTTATGACAAATATTTTTGTTTATCCTCAGAGTGTCCTCATAGATAGCATGAAACAAAAGATAGTGGATCTTAGATCACAAATGGACGAAATTAAAGACGAAATCAACGGCAACGAGGAGCTTGGTGAAAAAGTGACCAAGGTTGTAGAAAAAAAGGCGAGTCCGGCGGAATTCTCAAAGTACCAATTGTTTACCGGCGAGCTGAATAAGATTATTGGACTGTTGTTGATTCTGACGCAGAGAATGCACAGATATGAAATGATGCTGAATGATTTGGACATGTCCGAAGAAGCAGATAGGCAACAAAAGGTGAGAAATCTTGAGCCACTTTTTTTTATCATCAAGAGTCAGTAGACGGATGGAGGCTGTGTCACGGTATTTGTTAGAGCGACTTTCGTATGACCTTGAAAAATGGTTTCGGTAAGTGTTCGTTATTTGTTTTATCAGCCAATAGATGTAAAGATCAAAACATGGACTTTTCGTTTTCCCGCCAAAGAAAACCCTAATACCATTGGAAGAGGCATTGTTCGATTGGCCAATAGTGTTGCAGTATGACGTCAAAGTGGAGTATCGACCAATCAAATCGCTCTATTTCCGTTTTGTGCGTTATCATTTCAAGGTCATACGAAAATCGCTCTATCTTGTTGAAAGGCTACTAAAACGTGTTTTCGCATCAATTGAACTCCAAATATAACGACTGTCTTTAGGCATTGAAACTGTTTTCTGTCGTGTGTTGCTACGGATGGCGTGGATACACATGGATTGAAACTTGAAGGAACTGGGCCAATCTTTTCGCGTTTTAATGCTCTGCCTGCAAAAATCACCAAAAATATTCTGGCTAGTACCCCCTGATAACATCTGTTGGATATCTTCCTCGTACAGGAGCATTTTATGTTAATTTAAGTAATTGTATTGTTGTGTTGTTGTTGTTTTCAGGATATTTTGCTGAGCAAAATAGACAAGGTTACTTTACAGCACGAGGAAGCTTGCAAAATCAAGGAAGTGAATGATAAACGCGGAGAAGTCGTGTCCAAGATTTTGGAAAATTGTCTTGAGGAGGAGGAATTCGCCGATTTTCAGTACTATATAGACATGAAAACACAGCTTGCTTTGATGCACGCAGAAATTCGCGATAAAGTTAAAATGGGAGAAGAAAGACTGAACACTTTAACTTCGACAAAGATTGACTGGAGCATATTTAGCTTGACTTGAGTGGCTTTGGGTCTTTCATCGGTTAAAGACGTATTGTCGCAGATGTACCGAAGATTCTAAAAGTGTTGTTCTAGAGGCCACCGAAGGTTACCGAACAGTTACGATGAGCGACCCACGGAACTTGCAAAGTAACAAATATTTTGATTAATTTAGAATATTCCACTTTTTAAGAAGAAAACTGTTGGCAAACGCTGTCGTTTCTTGGCTTGTTTTGTAGAATTATTTTGGTGTAGAGAGAAATTTTTTCTAATAGTAATTGATTGCATCGAGATTTACTACAGGCCATTAAATTTTCATATTTATCCAAGGGACGACGGAGCGCAGCACAACGATCGGCAGAAGTCGAAAAGTTTTCGACCTAAATTAACCAATTATTTCATGCACCGACACGCTTCCGAAAGTTGTCAGAGATATTCAGTCGCTCGGTGCCTTGTAACGAAAAGCGCCGGCTCGAGCAGAGGTCAGATGGATTTATTTTATCGATTATTATGAAAGAGCCAATAATCTTCACAGCTTGTAATTGTGGAAATATTTTTAGCTGGTAGGTAGCTTCTTGTTCAAGCTATAAAATTGTGTACAGAAAATTCGTTCAAAGTGATGTGAAGGTTGGTCATAAGGGCCTTCAATGAAGTATAGAAATTTTCCGGAAGAAATTTACGGCTCTTAATTGCATAGAGCAGGTAATAATTCCTTATTTATAGCCAAGAAAATTGAATTTATACCAACATAACGTTTTTCCTTTTATTTCCATATAAATAAGACAGTGAAATCTTTTGTGGCAGTTAATAACACACTTGCTAATCGCATAAGTTAGGCACAGTTTGAAACAAAACGTCCTTTTTCGAAAGGAGCGCGCATCCGCGGGAAATAAGATCTGGGATGCTCATTGGTCGGTCCTGGCACGTCCTGTTTTGATTGGTCCGTGCTCGTAACACGGGCTTTTGGACCAATCAGCAAACGAGTGGATCCTGAATGTGGTTGCCTAAACGACTAGAAATACCTATCTTTTTTCAGGGGAAAATTCTGTCTTGAATCAGAGATTTTACAAGGGGCTCTTTCACGATACTGTGGGTGGTCACGGCTTTACAACGTAGAGAGTTGTCTCGATAATTACAAGGAAATTTTAATTATAAGTTGGATAAAACGGTAAACGCTTCAATGGTTGTAGTATACTCTATAAAGAATGGACGAGATTAACGTGAGCGATGGCCAACGGAAAACTGAAATATTCATGCTACATTTTTTAAGACAAAGAATCGTGACACAACGTCTTAAGCCCCAACAATAATCATACTTGTAATTTGAAAATTATACGAAATTGTACTTGAAGCCATAAATTTTTCATCTTTTCGACATGTTATGTGAGGGAAGTATTTGGTTCTTCGAGATGACGAACCTTTTTTACCTAAAACGAGATAAACGTTCGTGTTTGCTATTTATCAATTATTCTTTTATAAGTTACCAGAATTTCTTCTTAAATTATTGATACAAAAGTAACTATGAAAGAAACGTTCTTTTATACTTCGGGGCCCAGTTGTTTGAAGGCCGATTAGCGCTAACCCAGGGTTAAATTTTAACCCGGGTCTCTTTTCCTTTTCATCAAAAGCATTTTCTCGGACGATTTTCTCTATTCTTTTTAGAGTAGCCAATAATCAAATTGTTGACAAAAAGAACTAAACTGAATTTGCTTTTTAAGCTTTCCATATCTGAATTCAAATTTGAACAACTTGGCCCAGTAGATTAGTCAACAAAGTATTGCGTGACTTTGTATGGGACTTGCAGACGGAGTATAGCGTGACGATCTGAAAAGTTCGTTTGCGTCACGGAAATGATGTTTTCGTAAAAGAGTTAATTCGTGCAGTTGCATGGGCACATTTACATCAACAACTTGCTTGTGAGGGCAGAATTTCTGACTGATTTTTCAATAAACTTCTTGTAGGATAATGGTAGCGGTGATCCTTCGTATGTCAATTTCCTTTTGTCAAATGATTTTTAGCTACCACTATTGGAATATTTCATTTACCGATTTAATCCGCTAAGTTATAAATACGCTTGTACAATCTGCTCCAAGCTTTCATGATGATGTCTACACTAAGGATCTTATCCATCTAACTCATAAGTTTGAAGTACATTGCGCGACCCGAAAGTGTGAGCAAGTTGTTCGGTGTAAATCGTGTTCTTGAAAGGCACACAATAGCGGGGCATATCTATTGGCTGCAGCGATAATAAACAGCACTGTGCTGGGCTCAGTTCCAACCGTTCTTTTCCTTGGTTAGAAAGTCTCGGCGCTTAGAGAGAATCTAATTGAAAAACTTTACAAGTGGGGTTAACAAGGAAATTCGATAATTTTGTTGGTATATTTAGCAGCTCCTGTAGCAGTACGTTTTTAACACAGACATGAACAAGTTGTACTAAGTTGTGGTATATAAGCAAGTATAACTTTATCTTTTCGTTTGTCAAGGTAAAAAAGAGAGATAAAAGATTAAATTGGTAGCTTATAAGGTGGATGTTGTTTTTCCTTTGTCTATATCTGACCTTCCTCTGTGTACCTTCATAAGCTTTACTGATACCAGGGGAACTTAATACTTAAAAGAATGGACCAAATGGACAACCTCCTTCCCAGGGTTCTCTTCTACCCGCCCTACATATCGGCTGTGATCTGAGGCGATGCAATTGGTCTGTTCACTGCCTCGTACTCCAGCGCTTTTCTGGTCCCCATGACCACTTGCGCCGCGACTACTGCAGATAATCCTAAGAATAGCCTGGGTACGAGGCAGGTCTGTTATCGTATCACGTCAGATTTCATAGTTTTATGTTTATGCACAAGATTTTTCACCCGGTTGGATTGTGTAAATGGTAAGCACGCTTTACCTGTATACACTTTCTGCATCACAGTTATACCCTCTTCCTTTCAAATATGTGTTTCTATATGAATTTTACTTTTATCTTATCGTAAGCTAATTCCAGAAAAACCTTAAACCTCGACCGGTCGTAGGGGGAGAAGATTCTTCAGAGGCTACAAAGAAGTAATTCCAGAGAGAATATTCTATGGTGTGAAGTTAACTGTCTTATCTTGATAAATTACTGATCATAGGGGAGAAATTTCATCGTCAGTGTCAAGAAAATGGTTGATTAAAATGGAAACAAAGCTAAACAAAACAGTTCAACGTTCCTGTATGGACCGCAACTGCAACTATTTGCTCGAGTGTTCTATTTATATTTTAAAGAAAATCTGGAGTACAGGTGAACTAAAGTGGTTATTTCATTTCATTCCAAGCAACCATTTTTTTTATTGGTCATTCAGAATTGCAAATTTCATTTTACACTACCCACAAATAGCAGAGGTTAGTCTAGTCTAAGGGAGGTGCGTAAAGCCTTTTAAGAAGTGAGTAAGGGTTATTTACCAGTGGAACGAGGGGGTATATGATATATTCACCTGAAGCCTGAAAAAGGTACCCCTTTTGGGCGGGGCCATTATAGGAATTATCCCCCGGAAATATTTACTGGCGTATATAATTAATACTTTTTTTTGTGGCTGAATGAGCAGTGAAGTAGAGACGTTAATTTTTAAGCAACTAAGCACGTGAACCGGATGTGACACCTTTTCCTTCCCTTGAAGCCCCGGGCTTGAAGCTACCAAATTTTTATTTGTCTTTTCTCCTGAAGAGACGATTAGCCCAAAAACATGGGCAAAATCACAAAGACGCTTGTCTACATAAAGAAGGATCATGAGTGTCTTAACCTCGTACCTAAAGCCAGACTTGACAAAAATCACGCCTGGTGTGAGTCGTAGGTAGACCGCTTGCAGCTGACGACTGCGTTTATGATTTCATAAATTGGGGAAATCATGTCCATTCTAGCCTGCGAACCGCAGACGTATTTCCTGGTCGTCGCTATACGTCCGCGGTTCGCAGCCTCTTCCCTTTTCCCACGAATAAGAAGTTTGTAAAAAATTCATTAATACATTTCGAATTATTTTGGGGAAGAAAAAACTACGATCGTTTCAAAACGACACGGGAACACAAGCAGAATACAGCACACGGTAACTTTATTCGTGTTTCTCTTCTCCACAGTGAGCTAAGATAAGGCGATTTTCTAGGTCGAATTTTTCGCTCCCCATCAATGACACCCATAAAGTCCATAAATGGCTTCTTCACGCAATATCCATCATCACTGGATGTACTGTATTGTATTTTTACCAAGTGCGTAAGCGCTCATCCCGGGGGCTAATAATGTAACAATGTTTTTGGTACCAGGCAAGTTGTTTGAGGTTACGTAACTTAGTTTGCGTAACTTGTTTAGCATGATCATTTTTCTATTTTGTGACTACCTTGCCAAAATTACGAATTCAGCGTTGTAGTAAGCGATATTCTCGGTCGAATTTTTCGCTCCCCATCAATAACACCCACAAATCGCTTCTTTACGCAATATCCAGTATCACTGGTTGTACTGTATTATATTAGTTTACCAAGTGCGTAAGCGCTCATCCCGGGGGCTAATGATGTAACAGTGTTTTGGTACCGGGCCAGTTGCTTGCGGTTACGTAACTTAGTTTGCGTAACCTGTTTAGAATGATTATTTTTCTATTTTGTGACAATTACCTTGCCAAAATGACGAATTCAGTGTTGTAGTAAGCATGGTCTTTCTATCGCCTCTCTATGTGCTTTTTTCAGGGGGCATTTTTCTACAAATGTTTTGGGGGCCTGGGCTACAGCATCGTTCACGCCCTCTTTTCGCCCCTTTTGAAACCCGCCGGCAAGACTCCGTTCGACGCACGCCTGCATGCTGAGCTGACACGGTTGCTGGTTTCATATAGAAAGGTCACAAGGACATTTTCTTCTACGGTTTGATTGTGATTTATCGTTGCTTTGAAGGGCGAGAGAGACCTAACTTTTATTCATCATCATGAGCTGTCCTTATGATCGTAGCCTGTAAGTGTTTTAGTGTTTTACAATTTATAATACTCTCTTATAACTATCAAGATTTAGCAAGATTGCATGCAGACTGCGAACAAAATTATCAAAATACAAAATAGGGTTAAAAGAAGTAGATTATAGCTGAGTGTTTTTGTTCTTTTGCTCTTTCTCTACATATTGACAATGACCTGTAGTTGATTTGACCCTTCACCAGCAGGCTGCGTTTTTATAATATCAAATTGAACTGTTGAAATTATGTTGTTTACCTTGCAGCGATGACGAAACGAGCGCCCCGTTCGCAAAAGATGGCGATGATGGCCGATTATGCTATGGCGATTATCTTCAGGTTTGAGCTTCTACCAGTAGTTTTTACGAAGTAAAACAATCTTTTGATCTGCTGGGACATTTATAACCGTAATTTCTGTAGTTTTCCTCAGTTTTTTGTTAATCCCATGTCTCTGTTAGGTTATTTAATATTAACTTATGCAAACTTGAACGCCACAACTCAGTTCAAGGTGTTTGATATTTGTAAAGTGTTTGTTCGTATTTGCGATTCCTTTTCACTGGAAATGGAAAATAAATGTGCGCTGATTCATAATGTTTTAACACCTGCCGATTAACCCGTTAATACGGCCGTGCAGCGGAGTGATCGTATATCCTGTTTGGTGCATATTTCTTTGGTACGTTCTTTTCTCTTAATATTGAAGGGGTACTATCGCACCGCTGAATTTGCAAAGAAAATGGCTATGCAAAATCTGGCATCTCACAGACACTCTCATAAAAAAAGTAAATCATTAGTTTTTCTCAAGATTGATACTTATTTTTTTTATTTGAATTTTTATGAATAGACTGCCTACGTATTTTGATATATTTAAATCCACACTTGCGGTTGAGGCTAATGGGCTAATAAACAAAAGAAATCGCCTTGAAGGTTCTTGTATGAATAATACATATCTTTTGTTTTGTTCCCAAACCTCGGAGCCAACAAGGTGACCACATCAACAGCTTTCCTATAAGAAAATGAATGGACAAATCAATATTTATTAGGTTTTGTAAACAAGGTGCCAAATTGCATATTGCTCCACAAACCCGGTTTGGGGCAGGAGGGGGCGGGGAAGGGTGGGGTCAGAGGGGGCTGCTCTCTTATTTGGCCCAAACGGGAATGTGCTGCTGCACAGGGTATGATTTTCAGGGTCTTGTGTCTGAAACAGGGTGACAATTTTTCTATTTAATGTCTTGAAATGAATGTCTGTTTGGACCAAAAGCTTTTAAAAGAGTAGGAAGGCCGGCAATGAGCAATGAGTAGCCAGTCCCTCTTATTTAGCCCAGTGGGAATGTGCTGCTGCACAGGGTATGATTTTTCAGCCCAGGGATACAATTTCACTTTCTGATATCTTGAAATGGGTGGGTTGGGTAGTTTTGCACCGGGAGTGGTCCAAAAGAAGAAGTTCACAATGAGCGGTCTACATGTGTGGTACCATCAATTTTCACGAAAAATTTTAATACATGATGTAAGTTTGAAATGTTTCCTATAAAATTTTGTTTGCAAAACGAAATATATCAGGGTCATAAAATATGGTCTTCTCTCTTTAAAAGGGTAGCAAAAAGAACTATTTTTGTCAGGGTTAGGGTTCAGGAACCTCAGTTGCTAAACTCTACCCAAACCCCTTGAGTGCCTTCCTGTGTCTACCAATAAGATATGTGGGGAGATAAAAGTGCTAATATCATGCATACTGTAAATGATCGATTAAGCGCCACCAGGCTTATTTCATTTTCCCTGTTAAAGGTGCAGCGCTTACTCGAGAGCTGCGCTACTCGTAAAACACTGAGGGGAATATAGAGAGAATTAAGTCAGGCGCGTACTAGGTATGCAGTACTTAATACAAAATTATTTTGAATGAAATACAAGAGGTATCATGAACACAGTCGATCAGTCTCAGTGAAAATACTTCTGCTCAACTACAACTAGAGGTAACTTGAACAAAGTTTCTCAGTCTCTGTGAAGTATTGCTGTCCAAATACAAAACGTGGTCTTATTTCTCAAGTGATATCAGGTTTTGATATCTCATTATATCAAGTGCCGTAACAAAGGTGGGGCATTTATTTGGAAAATACTGAAATTAGCACTGCGGTGCTTATTCAAGAGTGGCGCTTATTAAGTTATTTTTGGTTTAAAAAGGGAGTGGTGCTTAGTCGAGTAGCGGAACTTAATCGATCATTTATGATAACAAATATCATATAAAGTTACAAAAATGTTAAGGCAACATACTGTATTTTATATCCCAGTGACAGGATGGTGTCAATGTTACTTTATACATTGTAGTTGTCAAGGGCTGCCATCAAAAGGGGATTAGTCAGTTTTCTGGCAGCAGATAACTAACGTATCTGTAGGTTACACCAAAAAACAAAATATTAACTGTTTCCTTGTCAGTAATAAGAAGACAGGTAGTCAGAGAACAATCATATTAATCATAGCTATGATAATGAAATAATACAGAAATTACCACCTCAGCACAAAATATGACATTATTTTATCCTAAAAGAGAGCATATGAATGATTTTATTGTACTCCATTTACCACCTTATTTGTAAACAGAGAATATTTTTTTTGCTTGTAGCCAAGAAAACGTTAAAAAATATCTTTTTGCATTAGTTCAATGTTATTTTTTAGGTATTTGTCTATTACCCTGTTAGAAGAGGTGGCCCTTCTGATCTGATCTGCTGGATTTAAGTATCATAGAATTTAAGAGCTAAATGATATATGATGTTGGGTAGCTGATGGTTATAAAGCAATAATATTATTGTTTTGAAAGGTTTCTAAATCCTTTGTTCAAGTGATTTAATTTGAGTAAACTCTTAATTTGGTAATTTTCCATAAATGTTGCTTTGGAGACAAATGATACGTCATGTACATCTTAATGATTCTAAAATTTTTGAGCCACGTTGACAGACATTATGCTGTTCTGTTCCCTCTTGAAGGTTTTTCAGCCTTGTTGACAGGCAATGCTTTTTGATAGCAATACAGTGAATTAAAAAAAAACAACTTAGATTGCAAGAAAATAGCCTCCTAATCAGTTGTTCATTGTCCCCAACATTAACTAAAAACAAGTTTGAAATGCAGCACCCTTTAGCTTTGAGATCAGAGCATCACTAAAAGTCAAGTTTCTCTGTAGTCTTGTTTAGTTAACTAGAAGCTGGCCAATATGTTTTGTGATCTAAAACAGCTTTCTCTGGTGACAGTCCATCAAGCCGGTTCTTTAGATTCAGATAATCATTACAATCAATTTCAGCAAATGATTTGCTGTCTAGCAATGGTAATGTAACTGGTGAGCTTTCAACAATAGTTTTCTGTTCATTGCTTAGGATTTTGCTGTTATCAGCAAAAATTTCAATCTTGCGACTGTTCATGTTTTGCAAAGACTCTTTTCTTGCTTTGGAGTACTTCCTTTTTACCTGTGAAGGTAATGACGACAGTTTTTCTCTCTTATTGTCTGCACGACGCTCTTGCCTGATCTCTTGTACTCTCTTTATGATGCTAAACTTACTTTGAGCATCTAAAGATGGAAGTGATGGTAAATGACCACGTATTTTTTTTCCTGGAAATTCAGCACTATTGTCATTTTTGTCTTGATCATGCCCACCTTCAAGAATTGCTGGTAAAGAAACCCTCTTCTTGGAAGCTTCCACCGAACTCAACTTGCTTCCACTGGAGAAAAGTCCAGAAAAAAGTTCATCAATACTAGCATTGTCAAAGCTGTAGTCATTCATTCCATTGGAATCAGCATTTTGTTCAAAGCTGTATGAATTACTGTTGTGATCAAAGTTAAAGCTTGAGGTGTGTGCTTTATTGCTCTCTCGTAATTGTGTCATATTACCATCTGATGTTTTATCATGTTTGATTTTCTTGACTTTAGTACGTTTTTCAGTGGAAATCGTGTTTTCTGGATTATCCTTACATTTCTTCAAAGGCTTCGTAGCTCTCTTATTCAATTCTCTTTCTCTTATCTTGCACACAGTTTCATGGCACCTCTGTACTCGTCTTTTCTCTGCAAACTCATAAGCACTGTCTGAATCTTGTAAAATGTCGTCAGTAACTTTTAATATCCTCATCGTATTCCTCAGAGTCTGTTGTACCTCTACATTCTGCAAGAGCTCAACACGGTTCAGCCTCTCAAGCCATTTGCTGCGGTAGTTGGATTTTAATGCCTTGTGACCCTGTGTCACTGACCCAAGACTGGACGCCCATGACCTTACAAGATAGTTAGGGTATTTGCCTCCACTCGAGAATTTTTGGAGCTCTGGGGTTGATGGAATGTTCCTCATGCTTTAAATGTATGGTTAAAAGCACTGAACAGTATACTCTGAAGCGTTCTTTCTTGTTATAGAACTCATGATCACCTGTAGCTTTTGCATGATGTGTCCATGATATGACTGTAAACAAAGTGTCTGGCAGTGAAAATGCTTTGAAATTATTGTACATACAGTGTATCTTGTCCTTTCTTTCCTTAGTTGTTAAGAGATTTCTTGACTTGATATTGCAAGCTAATAAGGATAGTAATTAAGAATTGTCCTGTACAGTAATATTATTGTAAGTTCAGATTCTAAATTTTTTCTTCATTCAGCTTTCAAGTGAGTTTTGTGACATCCTGTTTGCCAAAGTTAAATATACACTCAATAGTAATATCTGAGTCAACAAAGCCAGATACCAAGGTGACTTTATAATCAACCTCTTAATTATTCATAATCAGCCACATAGTTTGATTCTCTCGGGATATGTATTGTATAGATAATGTAAAGGGAACCTGATAAAGGGATTAAGATCATTGTCCTGTTGTATTTACAGTTAGCACGCTAAAAAATATATTTTTGAAGCAGAAACACCCTTTGTACTTTTTTGTCAAATATTATTTTGTTTGTTGGTTGACAAACAGAAGTGAGAAGTAGGAAGAAAAACAGTTAACCTATTTGTTTGTCATATTTTCAATTAGGTTCCCATCAAAGACAATGAAGTTAATAATGTCCTAAGTAAATAGCATTTTCAAGGTCATTTAGTTTTATTTTAATTGAATTTTTTTTTTGCAAAAACCAGTGTGAATTTACATTTCTTTAAGTCACTGGTTTATTACAAATCAACTAGTTGTATATGTAGATTTTCACTTACAGATCAAAGGTGCAATACATACTTTATTTGTTATGTAGGTCAATAAAAATGGCAGCTAAAAGCTGATGTGGATTCAATATATTAATGAACCTAATTCTTGAAAAGCGCCCATTATCTAATTAGTTTCTGCATCAGTGTGCATCTTGCACGTAAATGAGAGTGGGAATTATGCAGCTAAATTTAATCAACAAATTGAAATGCTCCTTATACCTAGGCCTATTAAGTAGTAAAACTTCTGGACAAAATACTTAACATTTGATTTTATGGCTTGGGTTCTTCAGATCTGTCAATCTCATTAGGTTGTGCGGGGTTTTAAAAAAGTCCCATCAAGTCTGGGACATGAAGTACTTTCTTTCTGGGCAAGTAACTTAAAGCTCCCTAATGCCTTTTTAACAATAAATAATTGTCACTTAAAATAAATGAATGCCACTTAAAACAATAAATGATATACTACAGTGGAAACTCGATATAACAAATGACCAGTTGCAAGGGACTGGCAAAATTTGTTTGCTATAATGAGGTTTTGTTATTTTGAGTACCTTTTTCATATATTTTACTGTTGCTGGGGTAAAGAAAATTGTTTGTTTTACATAAGGGGAGACTTTGTTATTATTGGAGGTTTGTTATAGCGAGGTTCTGCTGTATTTATTATTATAATAATTATTATAATCCTCTAAATCTATGTTGGAGAAATGTGACAAAAATGTGAAATTATCTCTTGCAGCTAGACAAGCTTCTTGATTGCCAGAAGTCAGCTAGTGCATTAACTGTTCATGATGAACTACTCTTCATCACTGTCCATCAAGGTGCAGTACTAAACTAGCTTATCTCTAGTTCAAATTGCTCTAGAAAACAAAGAATTGGGGGAATTTTGAAGGTGCTGGCAAGTTAAAAAGCCAGCTTGACTAATGATAAAAAAAATGCCTGCTCAGCTTTTCTTAAGCTATACATCCCTGAATTCGAAATGAGTTGAATGCATAATCACCTAGAGAACTTACAAAACTTACAAAAAACTTTCCCTGTTGAAATAACTGTAAAACAGCCTATAGGTTTTTTCAAAAAGCATTATAAATCTAGTTTGTACAGTACCTCTGTTTCGCTGTTAAGCTGGTCCCTGCATGAAAGAATTTTTTAGAATCTCTTTTAAGCTATACTGTACTGTGAGAATTCCAAACTCTTGAAACCTTTTTTTCTGAACAAATCCATTCCCTTTCACCAGTCAAACACTGTAAACTAGCTTACCCGCCTCCTGATAATTCAAACAAATTTCCTTTTGTCACTGTGGTTCAAAATTAGGATTCCACTGTACACCTGATACCACTGACAATTCTTACAACTGCAGCCTTTAGTCAGTTATAATGAAATCTGCTCAGTACTACCTTTCAAGGAAAAATTCTTTCAATAATACTTTCTGGTCCTGCTCTGTTTTAGTGTCAAGTAATTGTATTTTTAAGGGTTTTTTTTTCTCCTCTTTGTTGCTCTCCCATCTAGCCTACGAATTATGGTTCAAGCAGATTCTTCATGAGCTGGACTCAATTCGAGAAATCTTTACCCTGGAGAAACTGGTAAGAGGATAATCCAATGGAGTACATCAGTGAAGGGCCACTGACAGAAAATTGGCAAAATGAAATCACTTCTTTAAAACTTGCGAAAATATAAATAAATAAAGTAGTACTAACAAGGATAAGATAACAAAGAATTGTATTTGTGCATTTAATGATTTAATCGAATGTGGACAAAAACAGCAACCTTTATCTGTCTTAAAACATAACAATAAAAACCTGCTTTGTAAGTTCTCAAAAGATCATGAATGAATTAGTGGCAATTAAAACAGGTTTTTGTTATATAAAGTCTTAACCTCTCCTTACGGACACCTCTATGATATGGACACGTCTCTATTGCGGACAGATCGTTTGGTCCCAGAAATGCCAAAAATACTTCATTCCCTACCTCTATAATACGGACACCTCTGTAAAGCGGACACTTGGTTCTGTCCCTTTGGTGTCCATATTAGAGAGGTTTGACTGGATCTCCAATATTTAAGAAAGCGAAGGGGTGGGGATCCTGCTATTGAGTTAGCCCCATATTTGAGAAGGAGGGGTTTGCTATTTTGGCTGAGGGTGTGGGGAAATAAGAGCATGTGTGCTTTTGTTTGAAGAAATACATACTCCATATCATTTCATTAACCTATTTGATGACGATCTTTTTTTTGCATGATCTAACAGGCGATGGTTTATTACACAAGTAAAAACTAAACCTTGATAATTTGAGCCCATATTTCTTTACTAGTGCATGCAAACAGGAGCAAATTGTTTATTATTATTTTGTGGAAAAAAAACTGACATGTTAGCTTTCAATGTTTTTCTGATAGGGTATGGATGAAAGGCAAATGCTTGTTTTATGTTCAAGGCTTAACCGCATTGTGCAGATTCTAAAAGTAAGTTGTTTTACTGGTATTTGTGTTGCCTGGTGATATGCTTTGAACTGGCAGTTTTGTCAACGTGTTGTGAGTGGTACAGTCACCAAGCGATGTAAAAGAAAAAGTTGAAATCCTGGAGGTGGTTCTCAAGGGTATCAAAGTTTAGTAGGAGGTTTGCTGCCAAGGCTTTTGAACCCTGACTGTTCTTAACACTTTATGGTGACCAACATCAATTTCTCCTAATGATATCCATAAATTGTCAAGAGATAAGGTTATGAGAATTACTGAAATGATCAGTAAAGAAAAATGCTTTGATCTTTTATCAAATTCTCCCAACTAGCTCTTTAAGGGAACATATAGAGATCAGTTTGGAGAATTTGTATGTGGATATTGGGGCTTAAAGGGTCAAGACAACACTCGTTCATTTTATTAACCTGTGTAGGATAAGAAACATTCTTTCATATAAATCCTGATACTTTTCGTTTTGCATACAAAATTAATTAAGTTTTTTATCAAAACTAGAATCATGAAATAAAAAAGATTTTTATGGAAGAAAATTTGTTTTACGTTCACACAAGTAGATCGCTCATCAGCAAACTCCACACTCGTTTTTATAAAGGCTAATCCGGTCTAAAAAGACATCCTGGTCAAGATGCAAAATGGTGAAATTGTTTACCCTGTTTAAGACATAAGACCCTGAAAACCATATTCTGTTCAGCTGCACATGCATGCTCTATTTTTGCTAGAAATCTCGAGTTTAAGAAAGGAATGAACTCATGGAACTTAGAACTCGTAAAATCTTCGGAAAGTCTTTAGAAATGTTTGGGTGTCTTTTGGATATGATCAGGCCCTCTAAAAACACTCCTGGTGCTGTGTGGATAAAAATTCTTTGCGTTACACGTGACCCCCAAAAAGTTTTCGATATCATGTACTTTTTGGACCAGTTTGGTTGTTGGTTTTAATATAGCCACTATTTTTGTTGATATCATAGCTGCTGCGAGATCAAATCATGATTCTGGAAACAATGACCCCACTGGATTTTATGGATTTCAGGTTAGTAAGTGAACACCTAATTACTGGTCGCAAAACATGGATATAAGACTTAAGTAGTGATGTTAGAGGGAATTTACATACAAAGTTTTGTTTTTTATACGCAAAAACTGTCAACTTAACAAGAATAATTGAACTGAAAAATGTAGAGAAGGAGAAGGACCAAATCCCTTTTTAGGCCTCAAAATTCTCTTAGCTTAGACCTGGAATGTGCATTTATGTACCAACTTTGAACAACTTTGAATTACATTCCTGGTAGTTGGTCCTTGAAAATTCAATGCCCTCTTTGAAAATCCTTGAAAATTGGTCGCAGTTTCTGTACAAACCTTGAAAAATTTAACGAAGCTTTTTTTCATCATTGCAGAGATAACCTGGCTCCAGCTTCTGGATTCCAAAGTCTTCAGTTCAGACTTATTGAGAATAAATTAGGAATTAATAAGGTATGAATCGAAAATATTCCGCACGTTATAATTTTCAAGCGACAAAATCAACAGCATATTTTATTGTGAAAAATTATCATGGCGTTTATCTTGTTTTCATTGCAGTCTCAAAGAACTCGCTACAATCGTCAAGATTACAGGTCAGCTGAAATCAAATTTGACATTTGATTGAGTAAATACAGTATCGAAACCACCATGAAAAAAGACTTTTAGAAACCACTCACGCATCTCTTTGTGATTTCCTCCTTTTTCGACTCTCCCCCCTCCCCTCATGATAGTTTCGTTGCCCTCCCTGTAGTTTTCCTTGGCGGTTATCGTTTTGTTTAGAAATTTTGCAATGATGTCGCTGCGTTTCTTATTAGTTTCTGTAATTTACGTTTCTAGTAAAGCATTCAAATCATGTGAGAGACAAAGCCTGGACCATTCGGAAAATACAGCATCATTGCTAGAGCTTGTCCAGGTATGTTTATGATGTCTACAAGCAGTAAAATATCCTAAGCAAATTTTTAAGTTGTTGCAGTGT
>CALNXI010001558.1:71327-110303 GCA_942486025.1 Porites evermanni | reverse complement strand
AGCGACCAAACGATATAGCGATCTAACGATCCATCCATCTATCAATCGATCGATTTAGCGATCTAGCGATCTAACGATCTAACGATCTAACGATCTAGCGATCTAACGATCCATCGATCCAGCGATCTAACGATCTAGCAATCTAACGATCTAGCCATCCATCGATCTAGCGATCTGACGATCTAAGGATCCATCAATCTACCGATCTATCGATCTAACCATCTATGATCGTTAGATCCATGGGTCTAGCGACCTAACGATCTAGCGATCTAACGATCCATTCATCTAGCGATCTAATGATCTAGCCATATAACGATCAAACCATGCAGCGACCTAGCGATCTAACGATCTAGCAATCTAACGATCTAGCGATCTAACGATCTAACGATCTAAATCTAACGATCTACCGATCTAACAATCTAACGATCTAACGATCTAGCGATCTAGCGATCCATCGATCCAGCCATCTAACGATCCAGTGATCTAACGATCTATGGATCTAGCGATCTAGCGATCCATCGATCTAGCGTTCTGACGATTTAACGATCCATCGCTCTAGCGATCTAACGATCTAACAATCGATCGATTTGGCGATCTAGCGATCTAACGATCTAACGATCTAGCGATCTAACGATCCATCGATCCAGCGATCTAACGATCTAGCAATCTAACGATCTACCGATCCATCGATCTAGTGATCTGACGATCTAAGAATCCATCGATCTACCGATCTATCGATCTAACCATCTAACCATCTAACAATCCATGGATCTAACGATCCATCGATCTAGCGACCTAACGATCTAGCGATCTAACGATCCATCCATCTACCGATCTAACGATCTAGAGATCCATTTTTCCAGCGATCTAACGATCTAGCCATGTTACGATCTAACCATGCAGCGACCTAGCGATCTATTGATCTGGCAAGCTAACGATCTAGCGATCTAACGATCTAACGGTCTAAATCTAAGGATCTACCGATCTAACGATCTAACGATCTAACGATCTTGCGATCTAGCGATCCATCGATCCAGTTATTTAACGATCTATCGATCTAGCGATCTAGCGATCTAACGATCCATCCATCTAGAGATCTAACGATCTAGCGATCCATTGTTCTAGCGATCTAACGATCTGGCCATGTAACGATCTAACCATGCAGTGACCTAGCGATCTAACGATCTAGCAATCTAACGATCTAGCGATCTAACGATCTAACGATCTAGCGATCTAACGATCTAACAATCGATCGATTTAGCGATCTAGCGATCTAACGATCTAACGATCTAGCGATCTAACGATCCATCGATCCAGCGATCTAACGATCTAGCAATCTAACGATCTAGCGATCCATCTATCTAACGATCTGACGATCTTGCGATCTAACGATCTATCGATCCATCGATCTAAGGATCCATCGATCTACCGATCTATCGATTTAACGACCTAACCATCTAACAATCCATGGATGTAACGATCAATCGATCTAGCGACCTAACGATCTAGCGATCTAACGATCCATCAATCAATCAATCGATCGATTTAGCGATCTAGCGATCTAACGATCTAGCCATCTAACGATCCATCGATCCAGCGATCAAACGATCTAGCAATCTAACGACCTAGCGATCCATCGATCTAACCATGTGACGATCTAAGGATCCATCGATCTACCGATCTATCGATCTAACCATCTAACAATCCATGGATCTAACGATCCATCGATCTAGCGAACTATCGATCCAGCCATCTAACGATCCAGTGATCTAACGATCTATCGATCTGGCGATCCATCGATCTAGCGATCTGACGATCTAACGATCCATCGATCTAGCGATCTAACGATCTAGCGATCTAACGATCTAACAATCGATCGATTTAGCGATCTAGCGCTCTAACGATCTAACGATATAGCGATCTAACGATCCATCGATCCAGCGATCTAACGATCTATCAATCTAACGATCTAGCGATCCATCGATCTAAGGATCCATCGATCTACCGATCTATCGATCTAACCATCTAACCAGCTAACAATTCATGGGTCTAACGATCCATCGATCTAGCGACCTAACGACCTAGCGATCTAACGATCCATCCATCTAGCGATCGAACGATCTAGCGATCCATTTTTCTAGCGATCTAACGATCTAGCCATGTAACGATCTAACCATCCAGCGATCTAGCGATCTAACGATCCATCCATCTATCAATCGATCGATTTGGCGATCTAGCCATCGAGCGATCTAACGATCCATCGATCTAGCGATCTAGCGATCGATCGATCTTGCGATCTGACGATCTAGCGATCTAACGATCTAACCATGCAGCGACCTAGCGATCTAACGATCTAACGATCTAAATCTAACGATCTACCGATCTAACGATCTAACGATCTAACGATCTAACGATCTAGCGATCTAGCGATCCATCGATCCAGCCATCTAACGATCCAGTGATCTAACGATCTATCGATCTAGCGATCTAGCGATCCATCGATCTAGCGATCTGACGATCTAAAGATCCATTCATCTAGCGATCTATCGATCTAACGATCTAACCATGTAACAATCCATTGATCTAACGATCCATCGATCTAGCGACCTAACGATCTAGCGATCTAACGATCCATCCATCTAGCGATCTAACGATCTAGCGATCCATTTTTCTAGCGATCTAACGATCTAGCCATGTAACGATCTAACCATCCAACGATCTAGCGATCTAACGATCTAGCAATCTAACGATCTAGCGATCTAACGATGTAACGATCTAAATCTACCGATCTAAGGATCTAAGGATCTAACGATCTAGCGATCCATTGATCTAGCCATCTAACGATCCAGTGATCTAACGATCTATCGATCTAGCGATCTATCGATCCATCGATCTAGCGTTCTGACGTTCTAACGATCCATCGATGTAGCGATCTAACGATGTAACAATCGATCGATTTAGCGATCTTGCGATCTAACGATCTAACGATCCATTGATCCTCCGATCTAGCGATCTCACGAACTAAGGATCCATGGATCTAACGATCCATCGATCTAACAACTCATCGATCTAGCGATCTAACGATCTAGCGATTTAACGATCTAACGATCTATCGATCTAACGATCTAGGGATCTAACGAAATAACGAGCTAAAGATCCATCGATGTAGCGATCTTGCGATCTAACCATCTAACGATCTAGTGATCTAGCGATCTAGCGATGTAACGATCCATCGATCTAACGATCTAACGATCTAGCTATCTATCGATCTAGCGATGTGACGATTTAACGATCTATCGATCTAGCGATCTTATGATCTAGCGATCTAACGATCCATCGGTCTAGTGATCTATCAATCTAGCGATCTAACGATCTAACAATCCAAAGATGCATCGATCTAGCAATCTAACGATCTTGCGATCCGTTGATCTAGTGATCTAACGATGTTGCGATCTAACAACCCATTGATCTAGCGATCTAACAATCTAGCGATCCATCGATCTTGCGATCTAACGATCAAGGGATGTAAGGATATAACGATCCATCGATCTAACGATGTAACGATCTGACAATCGGTCGATCCATGGATCTAACGATCTAGCGATGTAACGATTCATCGATCTAGCGATCTTACGATCTAGCGATATAACGAACCATACATGTAGCAACCTAGCGATCTAACGATCTAACGATCTAACGATCCATTGATCTAACGATCTAGCGATCTAACGAAAAAACGATCTAAAGATCCATCCATGTAGCGATCTAATGATCTAGGGATCTAACGGTGTAACGATCCATCGATCTAGCGATCTAACAATCTAGCGATCTAACGATCTAACGATCCAAAGATCCATCGATCTAGAGATCTAACGAACTAAGGATCTAGCGATCCATCAATCTAGGGATCTAACGATCTTGTGGTCTAACAACCCATCGATTTAGCGATCTAACGATCCATCGATCTAACGACCTAGGGATCTAACGATCTTGCGATCTAACGATCCATCGATCTAGCGATCTAACGATCTAGCGTTCTAACGATCTAGCGATCTGACGATCTAACGGTCGATTGATCTAGCGATCTAGCGTTCTCAACGATCTAACGATCCATCGATCTAGCGATATAACGAACCATACATGTAGCGATCTAGCGATCTAACGATCTAACGATCCATTTTTCTAACGATTTTGCGAACTAACGAAATAACCATTTAAAGATACATCAACGTAAAGATCAAGCGATCTAACCATCTAACGATCTAGTGATCTATCGATCTAACGATCCATCGATCTATCGATCTAACAATCTAACGATCCATCGATCTAGGGATCTAACAATCTAGCGATCTAACGATCTAACGATCCAAAGATGCCTCGATCTAGCAAGATAACGATCTAACGATATAGCGATCTAATGATCTAGCGATCCATCGATCTAGCGATCTAACGATCTAGCTTGCTAACGCCCTAGCGATCCATCGATCTGGCGATTTGAGGTTCTTACGATCGATTGAACTAATGATCTAGCGATCTAAAGATCTAACGATCCATCTATCTAGCGATCTAACGATCCATGGATCTAGCGATTTTACGATCCAGCGATATAACCATCCATAGATGTAACGATCTAGCGATCTAACAAGCTAACGATCTAACGATCCATTGATCTAACGATCTAGCGATCTAACAAAATAACTATCTAAAGATCCATCCATGTAGCGATCTAGCGATTTAACGATCTAACGATGCAGTGATCTAACGATCTGACGATCCATCGAGCTAGCGATCTAGCAATCTAGCGATCTAACGATCCATCGATCTAGCGATGTGACGATTTAACGATCCATCGATCTGCCCATCTTGCGATTTAGCGATCTAACGATCTAACGATCCATCGATCTAGCGATCTAACAATGTAACGATCTAGCGATCTAACAATGTAACGATCTAGCGTTCTATTGACCCAAAGATCCATCGATCTAGCAATCTAACGATTTAACGATTTAGTGATCTAAGCATCTAGGGGTCCACCGATCTAGGGATCTAACGATCTTGCAATCTAAGAACCCATCAATCTAGCGTTCTAACGATCTAGTGATCCAGTGATCTTGCGATCTAACGATCTAGGGATGTAACGATCTAACAATCTATCGATCTAATGATCTAACGATCTAACGATCTAAATCTAACAACCTATCGATCTAACGATCCATCGATGCAGCGATCTAAAGATCCAGCGATGCGTCGATCTAGAGATCTGACGATCTAACGATCCATCGATCTAGCGATCTAATGTTCTAGCGATCTAACGATCTAACGATCGATCGATCTAGCGATCCAACGATCTATCGATCCATCGAAATAACGATCCATCGATCTAACTATCCATCGATCTTGCGATCTAACGATCTAGCGATCTAACTAACTAACTAACGATCCATTGATCTAGCGATCTAACGATCCATCTATCTAGCGATCTAACGATCTAATTTTCTCATGATCTAGCGATTGATCGATCTAGCGATCTATTGATCAAGTGATGTAATGATCTAGCGATCTAAGGATCTTGCCATCTATCGATCTAACGATCTATTGATCTAACGATCTATTGATCTAACGATCTAACGATCCATCGATCTAGCGATGTAACGATCTAGGGAGCTAACGATATAGCGATCCATCGATCTTGCGATGTGACGATTTAAAAATCCATCGATCTAGCGATCTTATGCTCTAGCGATCTAACGATCTAACGATCCATCGATCTGGCGATTTAACAATGTAGCGATCTAACGATCTAACGATCCAAAGATCCATCAATCTAGAGATCTAACGATCTAAGGGTCTAGCGATCCATCAATCTAGGGATCTAACGATCTTGCGCTCTAACAACCCATCGATTTAGCCGATCTAACGATCTAGCGATCAATCGATCCTGCGATCTAACGATCCATCGATCTAACGACCTAACGATCTAAATCTAACGACCTAGGGATCTAAGGATCTAGCGATCTAACAATCTAGCGATCCATCGATCTAGGGATCTAGCGATCTTGCGATCTAACGATCCATCGATCTAACGATCTAACGATCTAGCGATCTAACGATCTAGCGATCTGACGATCTAATGATCGATTGATCTAGCGATCTAGCGATTTCAACGATCTTCCGATCCATCGATATTGCAATCTAACGATCAAGGGATGTAAGGATATAACGATCCATCGATCTAACGATGTAACGATCTAAATCTAAGGATTTAGCGTTCTAACAATCCGTCGATCCAGGGATCTAACGATCTAGCGATCTAACGATTCATCGATCTAGCGATCTTACGATCTTGCGATATAACGAACCATACATGTAGCGACCTAGCGATCTAACGATCCATTGATCTAACGATCTAGCGATCTAACGAAATAACGATCTAAAGATCCATCCGTGTAGCGATCTAACGATCTAACAATCCATCGATCTAGCCATCTAACGATCTAGGGAGCTAACGATCTAGCGATCCATCAATCTAGCGATGTGACGATTTAAAGATCCATCGATCTAGCGATCTAACGGTCTAACGATCCATCGATCTAGCGATCGAACAATCTAGCGATCTAACGATCTAACGATACAAAGATCCATCGATCTAGAGACCTAATGAACTAAGGATCTAGCGATCCATCAATCTAGGGATCTAACGATCTTGCGCTCTAACAACCCATCGATTTACCAATCTAACGATCTAGCGATCAATCGATCTTGGGATCTAACGATCAAGGGATTTAACGATCTAACGATCCATCGATCTAACGACCTAACGATCTAAATCTAACGATCTTGCGATCTAACGATCCATCGATCTAGCGATCTAACGTTCTAGCGTTCTAACGATCTAGCGATCTGACGATCTAACGATCGATTGATCTAGCGATCTAGCGATCTCAACGATCTAACGATCCATCGATCTAGCGATCTTACGATCTAGCGATATAACAAACCATACATGTAGCGACCTAGCGATCTAACGATCTAACGATCTAACGATCCATTGATCTAACGATCTAGCGATCTAACGAAATAACCATTTAAAGATCCATCGATGTAAAGATCTTGCGATCTAACCATCTAACGATCTAGTGATATAACGATCTAACGATCCATCGATCTAGCGATCTAGCAATCTAACGATCCATGGACCTAGCGATTTTACAATCTAGCGATATAACCATCCATAGATGTAACGATCTAGCGATCTAACGAGCTAACGATCTAACGATCCATTGATCTAACGATCTAGCGATCTAACAAAATAACGATCTAAAGATCCATTCATGTAGCGATCTAGAGATCTAACGATCTAACGATGCAGTGATCTAACGATCTGACGATCCATCGAGCTAGCGATCTAGCAATCTAGCGATCTCACGATTCATCGATCTAGCGATCGATCGATCTAGCGATGTGACGATTTAACGATCCATCGATCTACCCATCTTACGATTTAGCGATCTAACGATCTAACGATCCATTGATCTAGCGATCTAACAATCTAATGATCTAGCATTCTATTGACCCAAAGATCCATCGATCTAGCGATCTAACGATTTAACGATTTAGTGATCTAAGGATCTAGGGATCCATCGATCTAGGGATCTAACGATCTTGCGATCTAAAAACCCATCAATCTAGCGTTCTAACGATCTAGTGATCCATCGATCTTGCGATCTAACGATCTAGGGATGTAACGATGTAACGATCCATCGATCTAACGATCTAACGATCTAAATCTAACAACCTTTGGATCTCACGATCTAGCGATCTAACGATCCATCGATGCAGCGATCTAACGATCTAGCGATGAGTCGAACTAGAGATCTGACGATCTAACGATCCATCAATCTAGCGATCTAACGTTCTGGCGATCCAACGATCTAACGATCGATCGATCTAGCGATCCATCCATCTATCGATCCATCGATCTAACGATCCATCGATCTAACTATCCATCGATCTAGCGATCTAACTAACTAACTAACGATCCATTGATCTAGCGATCTAACGATCTAGCGATCTAACGATCCATCTATCTAGCGATCTAACGATCTAGTTTTCTAACGATCTAGCGATTGATCGATCTAGCGATCTAACGATCTAGCGATCTATTGATCAAGCGATGTAATGATCTACCGATCTAAGGATCTTGCCATTTATCGATCTAACGATCTATTGATCTAACGATCTAACGATCCATCGATCTAGCGATGTAATGATCAAGGGAGCTAACGATCTAGCGATCCATCGATCTAGCGATCCATCGATCTAGCGATGTGACGATTTAAAGATAAATCGACCTAGCGATCTTATGATCTAGCGATCTAACGATCTAACGATCCATCGATCTAGCGATCTAACAATCTAGCGATCTAACGATCTAACGATCCAAAGATCCATTAATCTAGAGATCTAACGATCTAAGGGTCTAGCGATCCATCAATCTAGGGATCTAACGATCTTGCGCTCTAACAACCCATCGATTTAGCGATCTAACGATCTAGCGATCAATCGATCTTGCGATCTAACGATCTATCGATCTAACGACCTAACGATCTAAATCTAACGACCTAGGGATCTAAGGATCTAGCGATCTAACAATCTAGCGATCCATCGATCTAGGGATCTAGCGATCTTGCGATCTAACGATCCATCGATCTAGCGATCTAACGATTTAGCGATCTAACGATCTAGCGTTATAACGCTCTAGCAATCTGACGATCTAGCGATCTCAACGATCTCCCGATCCATCGATCTAGCAATCTAAGGATCTAGCGATCCATCGACTTAGCGATCTTATGATCTAGCGATATAACGAACCATACATGTAGCGATCTAGCGATCTAACGATCTAACGATCTAACGAACCATTGATCTAACGATCTAGCGATCTAACGAAATAACGATCTAAAGATCCATCGATGTAAAGATCTAGCGATCTAACCATCTAACGATCTAGTGATCTAATGATCTAGCGATCCATCGATCTAGCGATCTAGTGATATAGCGATCTAGCGATCTAACGATCCATCGATCTAGCGATCTAACGATCTAGCGATCCATCGATCTAGCGATATGACGATTTAACGATCCATCGATCTAGCGATCTAACAATCTAACGATCGATCGATCTAGCGATCTAACACTCTAGCGATCCATCTATCTTGGCATCTAACGATCTTGCGATCTAACAACCCATTGATCTAGCGATCTAACGATCTTGCGATCCATCGATCCTGCGATCTAACGATCAAGGGACGTAACGATATAACGATCCATCGATCTAACGATCTGACGATCTAAATCTAACGACCTAAGGATCTAACGATGGAACGATCTAGCGATCTAACGATCCATCGATCCAGGGATCCATCGATCTAGCGATGTAACGATCTATGATCTAACGATCCATCGATCTAGCGATGTAACGATGTAACGATCCATCGATCTAGCGATGTAATGATCTAGCGATCTTAGGATCTAACGATCCAAAGATCCTTTGATCTAGCGATCTAACGATTCAATGATCTANGATCTTGCGATCTAACGATCTATCGATCTAACGACCTAACGATCTAAATCTAACGACCTAGGGATCTAAGGATCTAGCGATCTAACAATCTAGCGATCCATCGATCTAGGGATCTAGCGATCTTGCGATCTAACGATCCATCGATCTAGCGATCTAACGATTTAGCGATCTAACGATCTAGCGTTATAACGCTCTAGCAATCTGACGATCTAGCGATCTCAACGATCTCCCGATCCATCGATCTAGCAATCTAAGGATCTAGCGATCCATCGACTTAGCGATCTTATGATCTAGCGATATAACGAACCATACATGTAGCGATCTAGCGATCTAACGATCTAACGATCTAACGAACCATTGATCTAACGATCTAGCGATCTAACGAAATAACGATCTAAAGATCCATCGATGTAAAGATCTAGCGATCTAACCATCTAACGATCTAGTGATCTAATGATCTAGCGATCCATCGATCTAGCGATCTAGTGATATAGCGATCTAGCGATCTAACGATCCATCGATCTAGCGATCTAACGATCTAGCGATCCATCGATCTAGCGATATGACGATTTAACGATCCATCGATCTAGCGATCTAACAATCTAACGATCGATCGATCTAGCGATCTAACACTCTAGCGATCCATCTATCTTGGCATCTAACGATCTTGCGATCTAACAACCCATTGATCTAGCGATCTAACGATCTTGCGATCCATCGATCCTGCGATCTAACGATCAAGGGACGTAACGATATAACGATCCATCGATCTAACGATCTGACGATCTAAATCTAACGACCTAAGGATCTAACGATGGAACGATCTAGCGATCTAACGATCCATCGATCCAGGGATCCATCGATCTAGCGATGTAACGATCTATGATCTAACGATCCATCGATCTAGCGATGTAACGATGTAACGATCCATCGATCTAGCGATGTAATGATCTAGCGATCTTAGGATCTAACGATCCAAAGATCCTTTGATCTAGCGATCTAACGATTCAATGATCTAGCGACCTAACTGTCTAACGATTCATCGACCTAGCGATGTAACGATCCATCGATCTAGCGATATAACGATCCAACGATTCATCGATCTAGCAATATAACGATCTAGCGATTCATCGATCTAGCGATCTGACGTTTTAATGATCCATATATTTAGCGATCTAGCGATCTAACGATCTAACGATCCGTCGATCTATCGATCTAACGATCCATCGATCCAGGGATCTAACGATTTAGTGATCTAATGATCTAGCGATCCATCGATCTAGCGATCTGACGATCTAACGATCCATCGATCTACCGATCTAACGATCTAGCGATCTAATGATCTAACGATTTAACAATCCATGGATCTAACGATCCATCCATCTAGCGATCTAACTATCTAACGATCCATCGATCTAGCCATCTAACGATATAACGATCTAACGATCTAGCTTTCTAACGACCTAGCGATCCATCGATCTAGCGATCTGACGTTCTTACGATCGATTGATCTAGCGATCTAGCGATCTAAAGATCTAACGATCCATCTATCTAGCGATCTAGCGATCTACTGATCCATGGATCTAGTGATCTTACGATCTAGCGATATAACTATCCAAAGATGTAACGATCTAGCGATCTAACGATCCATTGTTCTAACGATCTAGTTTTCTAACAAAATAACGATCTAAAGATTCATCCATGTAGCGATCTAGCGATCTAACGATCTAACGATGCGGTGATCTAACGATCTGACGATCCATCGAGCTTGCGATCTAGCAATCTAGCGATCTCACGATCCATTGATCTAGCGATGTGACGATTTAACGATCCATCGATCTAGCGATCTTACGAGCTAGCGATCTAACGATCTAACGATCCATCGATCTAGCGATCTAACAATCTAGCGATCTAACGATCCATCGATCTAGCGATGTAACGAGCTAACGAGCTAACGATCCATCGATCTAGCGATGTAACGATGTAACGATCCATCGATCTAGCGATGTAATGATCTAGCGATCTTAGGATCTAACGATCCAAAGATCCTTTGATCTAGCGATCTAACGATTCAATGATCTAGCGACCTAACTGTCTAACGATCCATCGACCTAGCGATGTAACGATCCATCGATCTAGCGATATAACGATCTAACGATTCATCGATCTAGCGATCTGACGTTTTAACGATCCATATATTTAGCGATCTAGCGATCTAACAATCTAACGATCGATCGATCTAGCGATCTAACACTCTAGCGATCCATCTATCTTGGCATCTAACGATCTTTCGATCTAACAACCCATCGATCTAGCGATCTAACGATCTTGCGATCCATCGATCTAGCGATATAACGATCTAACGATTCATCGATCTAGCGATCTGACGTTTTAACGATCCATATATTTAGCGATCTAGCGATCTAACGATCTAACGATCCGTCGATCTAGCGATCTAACGGTCTAGCGATCCATCGATCGAACGATCTAACGATCTAGCGATCTAACGATTAACGATCCATCGATCTAGCGATCAAACGATCTAACGATCCAAAGTTCCATTGATCTAGCGATCAAACGATCTAACGATCCAAAGTTCCATTGATCTAGCGATCTAACGATCTAGCGATTGATCGATCTAAGGATCTAACGAGCTTGCGATCTAACGATTCATCGATCTAGCGATCTAACGATCTAGCCATGTAACGATCTAACCATCCATCGATCTAGCGATCTAACGATCTAACGATCTAAATCTAAGGATCTAGCGATCTAACGATCTAATGATCTCGCGATCTAACAATCCATCTATCCAGGCATCTAACGATCCAGCGATCTAACGATATAGCGATCCATAGATCTAGCGATCTGACGATCTATCGAGATAGAGATCTTTCGATCTAGCGATCCACTGATCTTGCGGTCTAATAATCCACCGATCTAGCGATTTAGCGATCTACTCGGATCCACCGATCAATCGATCTAATGATCCACTAACCTAGCAATCTAATAATCCACCGATCTTGCGATCTAATGATCCATTGATCTACTGATAAACCGATATACTGATCCACCGATCCACAGATCCACAGATCCACAGGTCTTGCGATCCACTGATCTATCGATCTACTGATCTATCGATCAATCGATCTACTTATTCACCGATCTACAGATCCACTGTTCTAGCGATTCACTGATCTATCGATCGAATGATCCTCGGATCTACCGATCCATCGAAGTAATTATCCACCGTTCTAGTGATCCTCTAAGCTAGTGATCTAAAGATGGACCGATCTTACGATCCACTGATCTACCGATCCATCGATCTTCAGAGCCACCTATCTACTTAGCAAAATCCCAAAACGAGATTTCCTTAAAAAGAAGGCAATCTCCTCCAATAACCCGGCTATATGGGATCAATTTAGGTGTACAAGAAACAAGGGAAAAAAATAACGCAATTAAACTCGCAAAAAAACTCTATGTTTCTGACAACTTGGAAGCCAACAAAGGTAATTTGCGCAAAACATGGAATGTTATCAATGAGCTAACTTCACGTAACAGTGGTAAGTCAACGAATATTTTGGAGATCAAGGAAGATAATAAAATAGCAAGTAACTCTATGGACATTGCGGAAACTATTAACGATCACTTTACAAACGTTGCGCAAGTATTAGCACAAGATATTCCTGTTGTCGATGCTAATCCTGAGTCTTATTTAGAGCCCACTGACCATTCGTTTTCTCTGCAAATTCCTAGTGATCATATTGTTTCTAACGTTTTGTCGAAAATTGATGAAAAGAAAGCCACCGGTCTTGATATGATTCCGAGTAAATTGTTGAAAGTGGCTGCTAATATCGTCGCACCCTCTCTTACCTCAATATTCTCAAAGTCTATTCTCACTGGGATATATCCAAACGATTGGAAAATGGCCAAAGTGACTCCACTTTTTAAAAAGGGCATTAAATCGGACCCTAACAACTACAGGCCAATATCTGTAATCCCTATAATTTCGAAAGTTTTTGAAAGAATTGTTTATAATCAACTTTTCCGTTATCTAGACGATAATAAATTGCTACTAAGTTGTCAATCAGGGTTCCGTTCTCTACAGAGTACGGTCACGGCTTTGCTTGAGGCAACAAATGCTTGGTCAGTAAACATCGACAATGGCCTTCTAAATGGCGTTGTCTTTATTGACTTTACTAAGGCATTCGATACCATTGATCATGAGATCATCTTGCGTAAGATGTCATACTTGGGTGTCGATCAGGCAGCCATAAAATGGTTCTCGTCGTACTTAAGTGGCCGAACCCAAAGATGTAATGTCAGTAGCAAACTATTATCTGCTCGTACCCTCAGTTGCGGCGTGCCGCAGGGTAGCATATTGGGTCCTTTGCTATTTTTAATTTACATTAATGATCTTCCCAACTCCCTGCGGGGCGCCGTACCAAGAATGTTTGCCGATGACACCAACCTTACGTTATCTGCTAAGACATTAACAGAGCTTAAGCTAGCCTGAATTAAATAACCTTAGCTGTTGGCTGAAAGCTAACAAGCTCAGTCTAAATGTTGCTAAAACAGAGCTAATGATTATTGGATCAAGACAAAGACTATCTGCCCAATGTGACGGTGTAGAAATCAGAATTGATGACCAAATTATCAAGAGAGTCGATCATACCAAATCCTTGGGTCTTACCACAGATGCTCAACTCTCTTGGGGTAAACACGTTGAAGAGATTTGCAAGAAAGTCTCTTCAGCTATAGGCGCGCTAAAACGTCTGCGGCCGTTCATATCCAAAGAAACTGCAATTCAAATTTATAACGCCTTAATTATGCCTCATTTTGATTACTGCAGCCCCGTCTGGGACTGTTTGAGTGGTTACTTGAGTGATAAGCTCCAAAAATTACAGAATCGTGCAGCCAGAGTTATTACTAAATCACCCTTTGATGCCTCAATGATGTATAAAACCATGAATGACCTTGCTCCGGAATATCTACAAAGTCTTTTCTCTCAGCGTCACTCTGCTTACAACTTAAGAAACTCTGAGGGAAGGATGACCCTGTCCAAACCAAGCACCAATTATTTGAAACGAAGCTTCTCTTAAAGCGGGGCCATGTTATGGAATAACTTGCCCAAAAACTTAAAAAATGCTGCATCCGTTGAGCATTTTAAGTGAAATATCAAGAAGGTAGCTGATATATCGGATTCCTACACGGCAATCATGTAAAGCAGTTGTAATTAGTTTTAGTTTTTAACTGATGATTTCCCGTGTTTAAATAAAGATTTACATACATACATACATACATCTAGCGATCCACTGATGTAGCGATGCAGTGATACACTGTTGTTGCGATCCACTAATTTAGCGATCCACTGATCCAACGATCAAATGGTCCACTGGTCTAGCGATCCACTAATCTACTGATCCACCCATCTTGCGATCCTCTGATCAAGGGATCTATTGGTCCACCGATCTACCGATCCACTGAAATAGTGATCCGCTGTTCTAGTGATCTAATGATCCACTGATCTTCCGATTCACTGATCTATCGATCCATCGATTTACGTATCCATCAATCTAGCGATCCAGTGATGTAGCGATCTAATGATCCTCGGATCTTCCAATCCATTGGTGTAACGATCCACCGATCTAGCTATCAACTGAGTCAGCGATCTAATGATCCACTAATCTAGCGATCCAGTGATCTACCGATCCATCGATGTACAGATCTTTCGATCTAGGAATTTACTGATCTAGCGATCTAGTGATGCTCGGATCTACCCATCAACTGATCCACTGATCTAGCGATTTACTGGTCTACCGATCAATCGATATACAGATCCACCGATATACCGATCCACTGATCTAGCGATCCCCTGATCTCGCGTTCTAATGATCCGCCGATCTAGCGATCTAATGATCCACTGATCTAATAATTCACTGATATAGCGATTGATATAGCGATTTAATGATTTACCGATCCATCCATCCACCGATCCACCGATTTAGCGATCCACTGATATAGTGATGTAGCCACTGATGTAGCAATTCACCGATGTAGCAATCTAATGACACACCGATCTAGCGATCAACTGATCTAGTAATCTAATGATCCACATAACTAGCGATTTACTTATCTAGCGATCCACTATCGATCTAATGATCCACCGATCTACCGATCCACTTAACTAGCGATCCACTGATTTAGCAATCGAATGATCCACTGTTCTTGCGATCCATTGATCTACCGATCCATCGATCTACAGATGCACTGATCTAGCGATCCACACTGATCTAGCGATCTACTTATATACCAATTGATCGTTCTACTGAGCCACCGATCCACTGATCTTGCAATCCACTGATCTACCAATCCATCGAGATACAGATCCTCTGATTTAGCGATCCATCACTCGGTCTAATGATTCTCGGATCCACCGATCAATCGATCTAATAATCCACCGATCTGGCGATCTAATGATCCACTGATATACCGATACAGCAATTGATCCATCGATCCATCTATCTACAGATCCACAGGTCTTGCGATCCACTGATCTATCGATCTACTGACCTACCTATCAAACGATCTACTTATCCACCGATCTACAAATCCACTGATCTAGTGATCTAATGATCCTCAGATCTACCGATCCATCCATTTAATGATCCACCGATCTAGTGATCCTCTGATCTAGTGATCTAATGATGGACCGATCTTGCGATCCACTGATCTACCGATCCACCGATCTTCAGAGCCACTGATCTATTGATCCACTGATCTACTGGTCGACCGATCTTGTGATCCACTGTTCTAGCGATCTACTGATCTAGCGATCTACTGATCTAGCGATCTACCGATTCACTGAAAGAGCGATCCGCTGATCTAGCGAGCTAATGATCTACTGATCTTCCGATTCACTGATCTACCGATCCATCGAGTTACAGATTGATCAATCTAGCGATCCATTGATGTGGCGATCCAATGATCTTCGGATCTTCCGATCCATCGGTCTAATGATTCACTGATCTAGCAATCAACTGAGCCAGCGATCTAATGATCTATTGATCTAGCGATCCAGTGATCTACCGATCCATAGATGTACAGATCTTTCGATCTCGCAATTTAGTGATCTAGCGATCTAATGATCCTCGGATTTACCGATTAATTGATCTAATGATCCACTGGTCCACCGATCGATCGATATACAGCAATTATTCACCGAAGTGGAGGTGGCTAGTCCTGGATATTTACCGAACTGCGAAGCAGTGAGGTAAATATCCATGACTAACCACCGACACTGAGGTGAATAATTGTTTTAGTATATACTAAAACAGTGAGATAATTGAGCACAAAAATGACGATTTTTAACTCAAATACTGTTGCCAACGATTACAATTTTGGCGCGTAATGACCGGGCGGCCGCGGCCGTCGCTTTTTTTTGCCGACAATTAAAACTTTTGAAGGCATTTGTTTAGCTCTTGCGGGGAAATTTCTTCAAAAGGAGTTGTGAATTCTTTTTGTATTTAAAATCATTTTATAAAAAAAGATTATTAAATATAGTTTTAAGCTTATTTATGAACAACTCAACTAAATAAAGTAAGCAAGACTTAAACTTAATTTGCATTTGTAAACAAAAACTTTTTCACCGGTTTTATCGATAAATTCGTGCCAAAAAGACAAAGCTTTACCTGTTAAAACTTCCAATCCGAACTTCGTCACCTTCTTCGTGTATTTCGGAAACAGCTTGCTTGATTAGTCGTGAAATTTCTTTGTTTGTTTACGGCAGCAAACTGGGAAGGCATTTTGCTCGCAACTTAAGCGAGTTTGGCGTTGCTCGCTCGGAGGAACTGGAGGTGAATCAGTGAATAGTGCAGGATATTCACTGATTGAGTAGCCAATAAGAGCGCGCGAAAAACACTATCCACTGTTTTAGTATATACTAAACAGATATATCCGATGTTGCGATCCACTGATCTAGCGATCTAATGATCCACCGATCTATAGATTCACTGATCTAGCGATCCATTGATCTAGTGATCTTCTGAGCTAGCGATCTAATGATCCACTGATCCAGCGATTCACTGATCTACCTACCGATCCATTGATCTACATATCTTTCGATCTTGTGTTCCAGTGATCTGGCGATCTAATGTTCCTTTGATCTACCGTTTCACTGATTTGCCTATCCACTGATCTAGCGATCGAATGATCACTAATGTTGCGATCCACTTGTCTACCGATCCATCGATCTGCAGAACCACTGATCTAGCGATCCACTGATCCACCGATCGACTGATCTAGCGATCTTATGATCCGCAGATCTTGCTATCCACTGATCTACGGATCCACTGATCTATAGATCCACCTGTCTTGCGATCCACTGATTTAGCGATCTACTGATCAACCGATCCATCGATCTACAGATGGACCAATCTAGCGATCCAGTGATCTGGCGATCTAATGATCCACCCATCTAGCGATTCACTGATCTAGCGATCCTCTGATCTATGGATCGATCGATCTACTGAGCCATCGATCCACTGATCTAATAAGCTATCGATCTAATGATGCACTGACCTAGCGATCCACTGATCTAGCGATCTAATGATCGTTGGATCTACCGATCAATCAATCTAATGATCGTCGGATCTACCGATCAATCGATCTAATGAGTTATCCACTGATCTAGCGATCTAATGATCCACCGATTTAGCGATCCACTGATGTAGCGATCTAATGATCCACTGATCTACGGATCCATGGATGTTAAGACCCCCCGATCTAGCGATCTAGTGATCCACGGATCTACCTATCCACTGATCTGGCGATCCACTGATTTACCTATCCATCGATCTACAGATCCACCGGTCTTGCCATCCAGTGATCTAGCTGTCTACTGATCAACTGATCCATCGATCTACAGATCGACCGATCTAGCGATCCAGTGATATATCGATCTAACGATCCACCGATCTAGCGTTCGACTGATCGACCGATCCATCGATTTACAGATTCACCGTTCTAGTGACCTACTGATTTTGCAATCTAATGATCCTCGGATGTACTGCTCCATCGATCTAATGATCTACTGATCTAGGGATCCTCTCAGCGATCTAATGATCCACCGATCTAGCGAACCACTCATCTACCGATCAATCGATCTACAGATCCACCGATCTAGCGATTTACTGATCTAGCAATGTAATGATCTAGCTATCTTGCGATCCACTGATCGATCCTTCGATCTACAGATCTTTCGATCTAGCGATCTAATGATCTTCGGATCTACTGATCCATCGATCTGATGATCCCCTGTTCTAGCTCTATGTAACGCCCGAGAGTGAGTAATCACGGAAATAACGCGAAATGGTTCTGAAATACTTTTTTATCTATTTGTTTTTTAAAATGTATCTTTGAATTTGTGATAACTACAGCTCCACAAGGTTCAAACGGTGTGAATGGCAGAGTACTGGAATGAAATACTTGAATTTTATTAATTTTACATAATAAGGTGTGCTGTGGTTTCATGACCCTGTGGTACGAGGCCTCACTTTTTGCGCTGGAAGTTGGAGTGCAGGTTCAAATCCCCGTGGGGCTACTTTTTCTCATTTTTTCTTTTATCTTATTTTTACCCTTTGGCTTGTTTCCGTTTATTTTCACTGCTGATCCTTTGAACTTCGCGAGATTTTTTGCGATAACGTATTTCTAGTTAACTGTTGTTATTGACCAATCTGGTTTTAGTTTGCGTTTAAATTTGACAACCTCAGAAATTCTCTTGATTTCACGGGAATCAGGAAAGTGAGTTAATCATGAAACGTTTAAACTAAAATGACTCAAAATGTATTAAGATGTGGAAGTTAGCACATCCAGTCGGTGTAAATACCTCAAGCCTTACGCCACACATGTCAAATAGCTGGAAGTAAAGGTTACCAATAGTGATTCGGTATTATATAGATTGATGGATCGGGGATCTGCAGATCGATGATTCCGTCGACGGGATCTCGATGGAACAGTAGATCCATGGATCTGTAGATCGGTAGATCAATGGGTCAATGGAGCGGTGGATCTGTGGATCTGTAGATTGGTGGATCTGTAGTTAGATGGATCTGTAGATCGATAGATCGCTGGATCGATAAACCTGTGGATCTGTGGATCTATGGACCGATGAAATTATGTTGATCAATGGATCACCATTGGAAAGGGCATGGGGACAACTCCAAACTTGAGATCCAGTCCCCCTTTCGCGCAGACGAAAAGGCGTCCGAGTCTGATGTGCAAAACATGTTCGTTTTTCCTGGTTTACTTCTGGCTTTAATCACTACACGTTGCCTTTCTGTGAACTTATATGAAGAGCGCAAAAGTTATTCGAGTTGTGATCGGAAATTTTAACAAAGATGTTTCTTTGTTTTTACAATGGGCGTGTTTGTGCATACCACGTGGAAGGCCTATTATCACTTAAGTTGGCAGATCCCAAAGCGTTCTTAGTTCAAGGCATGGTAGTGTGAGTTCCTTCTTTGTCCTTTTTGCGATAATAATAATGTTTTAGAAGCTCTCTATCCCATCCGTTGGAAAGGTGGTAGTAATGAGTACTGACAAACCACGACCCCTGTTTGGCCTCCAAAATTATACACTCGATATTGGCAGAGTTTATGTTAAGCCAATAATGTTAGGTATTTGACATTTTAGGCCATTTTCATGTTAAATTCTTTACCCAGGGGGAAAAGACTAATGTCAAGTACCTCTTTCCTGGAGTTACATAGTTTTTATATAAGATGATACAAATTAAGTTTAGGTTCCAGTTTCTTGCGAGATTTTGTCAAACTCCCCCACCCTCGGGATCATGTGTAAGTCAAAGCTTTTATTATTTCCCAGCTATGGGATAGCAAATACAGTCAAATCCCCCATGGACGCCCTGCCCATCTACTTTGGTGCTTAACGTTGACTGGTGCATTACCTGTGCAGAAATAAGCATCAAGTCCTCATTTATGTGAAAACCCACATGGAAAAAGGAGAGAGCAAAAGAGTTATCCCTCTTAGGCTATCACAAGGAAACGACGACAGTTGAAGCCACAAATGTAATAAAGCCCCATGTCATAAAAATTGACCACAGATGTATTAATGCACGCAAATGTAATACAAATTGATCACAAATGTAATAAAACCGGATGCTATACACAGCAGTGACATGACGGTTAGTAGGGGGGGCTTAGAGGGTTAGAAATAGGTAAATGAAATAAATACCACACCCAATGAAGAGAACGTAGCATTTATTCAAGGATCGTAAGTAAGAACTCGATACAATTTGGTTGTCTACACCATCTGGACTGCAACATTTATATCTCAGCATAAAGGTGAGACAGTGAATTTCAATGCCTTTTTTTTTCCAAAATATTTACAAAATGATTTATCATAATTAAAGTCTCCATGCAAGATTGTCATTATGAAAATCTGGTAATTTTTGAAAGTGCTAAAACTTGATTTCACAATCATATAAAATGTTCAAAACGGAGATTCTTTTTGATTGGCTCAATTTATACCAAAACATTAATAGCCGAGCTCCACAGCTAAGGAAATTTGGTAATCTACCCATCCGAGAAAATTTGGTAATCACGTGACCGTACACCGACCGACCGACCGCCCGCCCGACAGTCCGCACCACAGGCAGGCAACCCAAATGCAACTCAAGGTTTTATTTGGAAGGAAATCACATGGCCGCCCGGACTTTTGGAAAGAAAAAACAACAACAAAGTCGTGTCTTTTTCGGCGTTATTTTTTATGTTTACACTAACGTGGATAACAGAGAAAAAGCTAGAGCAAGTTATTGAAAACAAAGGAGACGAATTTCGCAGGAAGAAAACCATGGAAACACAAAGCAGCGGTGAGAAAATGAGAAATACTAGCGGCCAGCAAGGTGAAAATGAGCGGAAGTGAAAAATAAAAGCGAACATGAACACAGGAAACAAATATTGTGTAAGCACATACGACAATTCCTCCATAAAAATAATGTGTAACTAGGAAGTTTGACGTTTTAGTCGTACAAAACAGCGTTGTAGTCGTGCAAAACAACGGCAAGGAAAAGACAAAGAAGCGTGCTGTACGTGCAAATTTGTTTTTTGCTAATTAGAAGAAAAAGTGTGCTGCACGTGCAATTTGTTTTTTTTGCTAATTAGATCTATTAGTCTTGAAGCCATTTTCCTTGTCGTTCCCGTTTAGCGTTAAACGATTTAATTTTTTTGTTTACACGTATTATTAACCAGAGCTTCGCTTTTAGCCCTGGCTCAAACTTTATATTTTACGATTTCCCGTAATAGAGAGGAGAAGTCGTTACGTCACGTTGCCATGGACAAAAATTCTGGATGACAGCAAACCAAAACGTCACTTAAAAAGTCAATTCGTATTGTTTCAAACTTCGTCGATTTTATTCAGTTTCATTTAATTTGTTAAATGTTGACGAAATTTCTGGGTTGAATCCCAAAGGATGGTATCTAAGTTTGAAAAGAGGAAAGAAAATTTTTCTGTTGTGTTTACCTACTCCATAAATAAAGGAGGTTTCATGTCGCAACGACGGCAAAGAAATGTACAAAAAACGTGATGCATGTACAAAGTTGTTGTTTTGCTGATCTAAACCTATTTTTTTTGCCGTTCTCGTTGCCGTCGTCGTTGCTTAAGCTCCCTTTGGTTGTCATCCAAAAATTTTTCTACCATGGTAACGTTACGTCACACTTCTCCTCTCTATTTGTTGCTAAGGTACTTGCACAAATGGAATTTTTCCGGTGGGAATTTAAATAGACGAGATGTACATATGCTTCCGGGCCAGGTATAGTCTCTATGCAAGGGGGAAATTTCATATATCCCATGATGCTTCGCGGCTAATTTCTATCTTCTCTTCGCTGCTGAGAAAACGTTCGAGGGTTTCGAGGGAGATTTTCAATGAGCTGAATTTCAAGATGGAGCTCATCCAAGGTAAGTTTCAATGTGCCCTGTTAACCTTTGCCTCTATGCAACTGTTTTTTGTCGTCACGCAATTTGCCTTGTGGTTACGTGACAGTGTTAAGTGAACATGCAAAAAAAAGAATGTGTAGAAGACTTGGTATACTCAGAGAAGATATACAGTGAAGAAAGGAAAAAAAAAAAACTAAGCAAAACAATTAAGAAGAGAAAGAATCCGGCGGGTCTAAAATACAGGTGACATTTCCACAGGTCAGACTGCGGGTAACCATGATACAGATAAATGGATACATTAAATTGTCTCCTAGCTCAAATCCCTTACCAAAATTCTCTGTTAGATCAAGGCCCTCGGGAAGTCTGCGTGGTTTGGTAATTTATCGGATGGAGCAGTGACCTGTACTCTTGAGCTGTGGAATGTGACCTGTACTTTAGACCCGGTCTACTCACTTTATTATCATATCAGCCAAACATTGTTACAATAAATATTAATATTCTGATACACGTACATAATCTTTTCTACATCTTTTATCAGTGAAAAAATTAGTTATGTAAGATAATTAATTATTATCTCTAATAATACATTAATGTCACTAACCCGTTAAAAAAATAAACGCCTGAGCAGCAAAGAAAACGTAGAGTAACTAAAGAGTGGCTGTTTTAAGGTCAACCTCAAAGGTGAGGGAGGGCGGGAAAATTTTACACAGCTTAACAGCGAATGACTTGGCATAAGCCTAAGTGTGACTCAGAACGTCTGACCACAGATTATATATAAACCAATGAGCAGGATTGCTCAATATAATTAGCTATGTATCACAGCAAAGGAGACATGAATGCAGCATTAACTAGTTTAGCCATTCAGAAAAGGAGAACTAATTTGCCTCCAGACAGTTAGCAAGACAGTGATGGCAAATGACAATGCAACTATTGATTAACGGTCTAAAGAAAGACATATAGAGATGCCCCATGGGGCCGATTGCGTCACGTTCCTTTAACTACCTTTTTAAACCACTGTATTGTAAAACTTTCTTAATCAAGGACAATATTTTGCTTAATGCCGTTCAACAGCAGGGAATATATAACAACTCTTAAAGCTGTTCAGTCTAAACATTAAAATTATAATAATAAGATTTTAAATACTTTCATCTTATATTTTATATCAAATCGTTCACTTTATTTTTAAAACGTTATTGAAAAGATTGCGAGCAATAATATATTCACGATTGTTATAATTATTGTATAACAGTCTTTCAATTGCAACATTTGGTGAACAATAACAAAAACGTTTTCTCCACGGACACAATCAACAAAGGAGAGAGAAAGTTAATTACATTGCACTCTTTTCGTGCGCTTGGGACGCATGTGATCTATCTAAGAATTAATCATCTAAGATAGGAGCTTGATTTTTTATCAGGTATTCCCTGAGTTCCTTTTCTAAGGGGTGATAGTGCAACATTGTATTTCTTTCCTTAGAGGCCAAAAGATCATCTCTTTTTAAAAATGTTCTTATGTAATCATCAAGAGAAAGATTAAAACCCCGAAGATGGTTTTCATTAAGTGACGAGGGGAGTGCTTTATAAAAGTACATAGACCTCTTTACCTTTTTAAAATGACCAAGAGATTGTTTTTCGAGTTCTCTAAAACATTCCTCTGTCAATTGAGGGCTTGGTCTTAAATTAGAGGAAAAGCTATTGTACACGCGTCTTGCACTACAAAATGGACCAGGTAAATTGAAAATTTTTTCCTTTATGAACTCCTTGGAAATGTTGTCCATGCAGAGCGTTGCCGTTCCTTGTTTTAACTGTGAGTGTAATAAAAAACAAAACAATTTTCTTAAAAGAAGGAATGAATTCCATCGATCTACATATCCACCGATCTACGATCCACCGAACTACAGATCTACTCATCCGTTGATCTACACAGATCCACTGATGTACTGATCTTCTGAACACACCGATCACAGAACTTGTGACCCACTGATCCACAGATTCACAAATCTACCGATCCATTCATCAATATAGAGGTCTATCAATCCGTGGATATCCCGTTGATCTTCAGACGTATTCAGTTTTGACGTTACATGTGTGACTTCAGGTCGTGAGGTTTTCACACAGAGGATGTACCCCTTCCTTTACTCATGCCTTTGCTTGCCTCAAAATTTCACTGAACTCTAAGCTTCTAAATAAACCGTAGTTGTACTTTCTTCTTTATCTATATTCATCTCGAGCTTGTAATTCAAAAAACTTACTCTTGTTTCATTCAGTTGTGCTTGGGTGTCATGCCATTTGAGTCGTGTTTCGTTCAATTCAACTGTTGTCTCATCTAACTTAGCACAGGCTAAGTTGAGGTGGTCTCTCGTGGCTGCTTCAATGTGAACGTCTAAGTCTTTACGCTGAAACTGTGGAGAGAATGGTAATTTAAGGCATGATAGTATATTTACTGAATTTTTTTGCATCAATGCGTATTGCAATCTTACGCCGCATACAAATTTGATTGCTTAATCAGAGCCCGCCGAGTAAGGCCTGGAGGGAGTATAGGTTCTGATCACAGCTGAGAAGGCAGATAGAGTTTTTGCGAAATATTCATGAAAAACAGAAAATGCCGCACAACTACTGTGTTCCCTGTTGCAATACTGAATACTAAATCAAAGAATAATAAGATCCATCTTGGAGGGCAAGAGTATGCCCTCCAACATGTGGCCAATACGGATCATACTACTTTGTTGAAAAATCAAAGTGCCTTAACATATCTCCCTTAAATGCGTTTCCTCTCAAATTTCGGGTATAAGAAAATTTTTATGCGCCCAGTTTTTGGCATCAGCAAGATTCCAACCAAGAGATTCTCTTGTTCCAACTTATTGTTTAAAGAAAGCATTGGTCACGTGACCTCTTAGTGCAAGTGGCCTATTGCCTGGATTTGTTCGCACAAGAATTGGGATTTGTTCTAAAATCAGAAGCTTTGGAGTCGCTTTTAAGGGGAAAGGATGTTTTTGTTTCTTACCAACAGGCTTTCGCTCCTTTTAATCGCAATAAATGGTTCATAGTCCGTTGGCGTGTTTAGTTTCTCTCTAATTTGCGAAGGCATCGAAGCGCAGTTTCAAACCTTTGTTTTTCCTTCTGGAAGAAGATTCTCCTTCAACGAGGACAACGAAAAATTCGTTTTTCAGAAGGTCGGGCAACTTTGGTAATGTTTAACCTTTTTGTAGTAGAGACAACAAACAAATATTTTTAGAGCTTATCCAGTCACTCTTAAAATTGCCGAACTGTGTTTTGAAACAACAGCCGCCCATTCTACAAATTAACTGAAGCGCTCGGCTCTTTCGGCTCCGCTTTCTCCTTCTTCGAGGAGCAGGCACAGGATTTGTCGGCGTACTGCCACTTCCACTCATTTTTAATCTTCTACAAAACACTACATTGCATAGGAAAACAACGCTAAAGAATGCTTTGGAAATACGGTTAGCCAATGATGTTTTCAATACGCTAAATTCAAAATTATATCTAATGAAGAACAAACCTTTTCAATGCATCCTATTTTAGCATAGGGACAGCAGACAAGAGTCCGAGGACATTTGTTCTCAATGTGATACTGAATCTAAAGGAAATTGTAAAATAAGCGAACTAAGATCAAGTGCTTTTATATTTTTTATCATATAAGGATAGAAGTAGTTTTGAAGAAAGGTGTTTCAGAGTTCAGATTCCCGGTCACTCTGGCTTTAGTGACACAAAATACAATAAAATGTATTAACCATTTCTCTGGGCAAGGATTCCCCGCAGCTCTTTGGGCACGGAAGTGACAATTTACTGCACTGTTTCAAGTGATCCTACCGAAAAAACAAAACAAAGCAAAACAAATAAATTTATCCTTTTTCATTTAAATTAAAACCCGTCAATTTTTTTAGGCCATGGCATTCCCGCGAGAAATTTAGACCCCATGATGCACACATTTCGCAAAGTTATTGTCAAATTCTTCTGAGAGGAATGCATATTCATAAGAGCAGAACCTCAACCCCGCCCGCCCCTTAAGAGCATACTGGTGTGGGCGGTACTGTGCTCAATCAATCAAATCAAGGTGGAATGGAAATACACAATGACCGTCTTCGTTACTTGTTCTTGCTCAATGTTTTCCTTTTTATG
Source organism: Porites evermanni (assembly GCA_942486025.1). Lineage (NCBI taxonomy): Eukaryota > Metazoa > Cnidaria > Anthozoa > Scleractinia > Poritidae > Porites > Porites evermanni. The sequence continues at coordinate 83,639 of CALNXI010001558.1, read as the reverse complement.
GAACACCATAAGTTAAATCACGCATTTTCACTTAAGACATCATATCTCGTAACCATAGTAACTGACCATCACTAAACTTGCCTCAAAATGCGCGCGAGCTCCTCCCCACCCCCTTGTACGTCCGAGGGTTAAGGGAAGTACCTGATCAGTTTGTGAGTCTTATATGTGGGTGAAAAGGAGTGGGTTCCGCTCGACTTGGGAACGATAATGTTTCAGATTTAAGAAGCCGTGCATGACAAGAATTGTACCTTTAATTATACTGGGTTTTTACCTCTTTGCTGCCCAAATCACCCGTCCATGGGCAACCATTATTCACACATCGTATTGTTAACGATAGGACTTTCCTTTTCGTGGCGTTGTCGGGAAACACATCCTGTAATATAGTATAATCAGAAACAAAGTTAAACGAAGTGCTCAAGGTCATTTCCTACGTGATATGAAACTGTTGAACACGTGGACACTTATACTTCTCTGTGTATTATTATTATAATTATTGGAAGATCATCTTGCTGCGAACTGCTGACGTAAATACTTAACGCTTCCGAAAGCAATTTGCCAGTTCGTGTGTGCGACTCAGTCTTGTTCCAGGAGCGGCTTCTGCTTATTGTGAAAGCTTTTAAAAAACATTTCACTCACTCATCAGCTCGTTTTCGATTGTGTGCAGTATTACCTTGTATTTATATATAATAGAGAATAGACAAGACTAAAACACATGACTGAGACTCAAAAGACAACAAAGTAAATGGAGGTTATATTTACCCGGTCTCGGTCCAGGCGTCTCCTGTCGGCCGGGCAAGTAGAATTCTTGTTCTGATCTTCTTGTCTGTTTTTTTTGTTTTGTTTTGTTATTTTTTTCAGTGTGAGAAAAAATTACATTAAACAGATGAATATATAGAAAGATAAAAAAATTAAATAATAAATAACAAATGTGTAAATACTGATTGATAGCTATTAAAACTTGCATATTGTTTTTTGTTCACAAATTGTGACTGAATAAATAAATGTGACGTTTTTATTCGCCATGTTACGCAAGAACCAGATTATCGGCATATGACACCGACGGTCACCGACCAATGGCTACACATCTCCAAACAGAGGAAGCGTAAACTATTTTGTCATTTGCTCAACAGAGAACAGCTGAGTTGACTGTCGTTTGCTTTGTTGAAGAATATGGCCGGCTGACACCGTATCGAGAAGCCGGCACTGTCGAGTTGGTAACTAAAACACGTGCCCCAGGTTGTACTCCAGCTTAATTTATAACGTGTAAGGTGTTAGATCAAATCATGGATAATAGAAGGAATGGATAGAAAATTTATGTCACGTGGGCTGACTTCTTATCGTCGATTGGTTGTTTCGTGCTCCAAGATGGCGTAGGAGGGTTCATCATAGTGGAAATTTGTATCCAAACGATGGCCAAAATGCGGCGCAAACCAGTCGAAATGTAGGGTTTGTTTTCCTGCATGTTGTTCTTTCTCGAAGTTTTTAATGCTTCTTTAATTTTTGGTTCACGTTTTTTTAGCCTCGTTTGTTGTCTTACGACGATGGCGACCCTTTAAAGCCACACTTGAACCTTCGAGGAAAAGCACCCACCTATCAATGGTTTGCCCTAGGATGGGGGAGGGGGGGGAGCAACCCACGAGAAACTTGACATTTCCAGGTTTTTATTCAAATTCCCACCCCTGGGGCGAACTAACAGGCCGTGACTCATAACAGCTTAACAGCATCTCCCTAAAGTAATTACTTGGATGGTGAAACTTGGGATCGGGGAGGGGGTCTCTAAAAAAATATTTTTGGCCGTTCAGGCCTCAGTTTCGTCTAAAACTTAGGGGGGGGGGGGGGGGGGCCCCCTCGCCCCGAGCGGGACAAGAACACACCACAAATATAAAACATGACAACAACCCCTAATACAAGTTGTAGGGGGAGGTGGGGAGTGGGGGGGGGGGGGGGGTTAAAAAAAAAAATTTTTTGGGGGGCGCCGGGCCCGCTGTTGCCAAAAAAGGGGGGGGGGGGGGGGGGCGGGCTCCCCTGGATCCGCCACTGCCCACAAACTTTGTGCATTTCCCAAGTGAACAAGACCAGGAGCCGACAAGACATATTCTAGCTGGATATTTAGCGTGGCTGGCAAGTTAACACACATTTTATACTCCCGAAAGTACCTTTGAATTGTTTCACACAGTATTTACAGCAATGCAAAATGTGCAGTGCCAGAACATGTCGTGTCATCATCAAGAAGGGTTAATGTCTAATATAAGCGGGCCGACTGGTGTTTTGTAACTGTGGTTCAGAATTTCATTTAATTCGAGATTTGGTGTATACTAGAAAATCTAACAGAGAATTGCGGGATTATTTCGTGTCTTTCAGTATGATTTTTCTTGTGGCGAGGGCAGCATCTGGTAAAAAACATCATCAGTAAGTAGAAAGCATATTTTCAAATGACACTTTTTGCAAGTGTTGGTTCTCAATGCTGAGAGACAAAATAAGATACTCCTAACTTTCGTTCTGCCATCCTTCACAAAGAAATGACCACATCAGAATGTGGGAAACTCATACAAATGAGTACTGGGTATTTTCAAAGAGGGCGGACCCCTTATGACTCATTCCCAAGTTCTCCACTTTCCCAGATGGCGGCTGAGTCAAGGGGACGTTCAGGATGTCAAATTCCCTACCCTCGTGCGCTTCACTAAGTCTAATTCCCTCTGAAAATGGTTGAAATACCTTCCGAGCTGGCGCCGAGCAAGAGTCTATATCTGAATCACATTGTTTTCAAACCAAAGATGGACTTGATTAGCGCTGTTATTTTATTTAGGTTTTTAGAGATCCAAAGCAACAATGTACCTGTAGATGATAAACCTTACCAAGCTGTATTCTAAATCAGATTAATTAAACATATATCTGTACAGTTGTTTGGGGTATGAATTTTGTTTTCAACAACACGATAAGGTGATCAGACAGTTTAAGCCCATATCCACTTGCCTCAGGCTAAACAAAAACCCTGGATGTTACTGATTTTTTTTAATAATCACCTTCTATTTTTCTTTGGGAACAGTGTTAATGCCGGTTTATTTCAGAGGTGATTTGAAGTATTCTCTACCCATATCCGTCATTAAAAATGCCACACTACAATACACAAACGAGAAAGGAAAAAGAAGTGAAGGTTCTACCATTAATAAGGAGAGTTTGTTTCCGGGCCAGTTGTATTCTAGTAGTTACCATAAAACGTTTTACACAACAATTTTAAACTTCGCTTATTCAAAGACCTGACTGAAAATTACCTTGCATAATCGTAAATTTATATCTTAAAATAACAAAACAAGTTGCCTTACCCTAAAAATTAATTTGAGAAAGTTATAAACGGCGTTTCCACGGTCAGGTCCGCAATCAAATGCGAGCTTTTAATCCCCGTTTTCAACAATTCTCATATATGGTCTTTTTATCGTTACGTTTGAGCTGGGTACTTGAAACATCATGCCTTGACAATTTTACTGACACTCACTAAGCTTATATAAAAGCAAAAAAGAAATCGTCAATCCCGGTTTGCTTGTGGTTTGTGGAAAATTAAGCTGTGCCTTTTTTGTAGGCGTTTAGCCACTAAATAATGTTTTCCTGTACTTTCGTGTAGTTAGCATTACAGAAACGCGCCCATTGAAAAACGTCGCCCGTGAAAAGTGGGGTACCCATTAGGCTTTGCGAGCAAAAACGAAGTTTCAAAGACTACCGTCGTTTTCGGTCTCTTATGAACTTCATAGCGGTTAACTATTCTCACACTTTCAAGAGACAATGCAGAAACAATAGAAGTAGGTTGCCATTGTTTAAAGTGTTGGAATGTCTTTGTCATTGCTACAAAGAAGAAAATGTTTATGCAAAGAGAAGCATTTTTCTTCCTCGTGCACTAACATAAAACCCTCGCGAATTCGGTAGTCTCGTGCGAATCGTTTTGATGGCAAAACAGTTAAAACTAATCAGAAACCAAAGTATTCTTCACTTAAAAACTCATCTTCACGAAAATCACTCGATAAGATTGAATAAAAATGTTTGCAGCGTTTATAAATATTATTATCAGAAGCGGTATTGTAGTTGTTTTCAAGAGACGGATTAGATCGCTGTCTAGGTTTGGCCGTTGAATATGTAGTTATAGCGTTCTTAAAGAAAGTATCGCTCTTAATTTTGCCTTATACTTTGCTAAAATAAATATCTTAAATGAAGAATGTAAGTGAGAGTGCTTTTTCGTCGAATTTGCCCGTAAATTTTAAGGTTTATAATATTATCCAAAACCCGTGACAAAATGTAAACAAACTATTAACGCATCGGTTGCGCTCATATTTCATCGATCGATTCGAACACCAAGAAGTTTGTAAAAGGTAGAAATTCATTTTAAGTCAGTGCATTGAATTATTTACGGTAAAATCAACAACAATGATCCGAGGATTTTTCAATTTTGACGCGTTTAACAGCAAAAAGTCACATGCTAATTCGGAGTAAGTTTAGACAGTTTTTAACAGACTGAGCTATTGTTAGTCGCGTGAAGTTCTATTCTTCATCAAAGAATAGGCAAATGTTGCGGATGTCTGAGCAGGAACAATAACCAGGAAAGGGATATACCCAGGAGATTTCTTGATTGACACTAAATTGACGTCATTTTTCACTTATTTGCATTTTCACGATCGACGTCTTTGAATGGGCGCGTTTCTGTAATGACTTGCCGTTTGGTGCATTTAGTTATCGGGCGCTGTCGCTCTCGTAAGTTTCATAATCATTTACTCTGTCTTTTGCCTCTATCGGTTTTGTACCCTCTAACTGTCTTCTCAAGAGCAAACGCTCTTCATCCTTTTACTCCAAAGCATGAGCAATCTGTCAGGTCGAAGACAGAGCTAGGGAAACATACGAGGAAAAATAAGATGCCAAAAACATCGGAGGTAAGGTCACATTTTCAACCGATCACGTCAGCCAGTTTCCTATCCAATCTTTCTGTTATCCCATGATCAAATCTATATCAACACTAAACATTTATTAGAATTTAGTTCCATAAACGTACCTTCTCAAATGCTCCTCAAGGCATGCATTACAAAATCTGTGACCGCATCTTGTTTGAACAGGCGCCCTTAACGGGAAATGACAAATTAAGCAAACGAGATCATCTTCAACTTCTTGCACAAACTCCTCGTCGTAACCTAAAGGCAACTGAGTGTTGTGTAGCGATTCGGCCATGTTTCAAAACTAAATTTAAGCAAATGATCCCACATCTAATAGTGCACCTTCGAGTTTCTCGACCGAGAGAGATCATAAAAATGTATTAACATTCGACGGAGCAAAACGTTCTGGCAGTGACAGAGAATGTAAATACTTTCGTATTGGTATGAACGCACGTGAGCCGTTAGGGCTTTTTTAAAATTGACTCTATTGTTGTTAGGTATATAACGTTTTGACAGTTGTAATGTATTCATCGCAGCTCTCGAAGTTTCAACTTTTATTTTGTTTATCTATTGATTGATTATTTATCTTTAACTCCCAGAGGTTGTACGACTGCATTGGTTGGGGAATACGTTCCCAATTTTTTCCCATTGTACGTGACTAGTTTAGCCTGTGTGACTTTGTTAATTATATTTTTAAAAAAGTGTTTGTGAATCATTCTTTGGTAACAATGATGAACTTTGTATGCTATTCGGACGGCAAAAAAGAAAAAAAAATTAAACATGCGGTGTTACAGTTCGAGCTGCAACCCCTATTCCCGTCTCTTAGTTTGTGAATATAAATTGTTATTTATTATTGTTATCATTATTATTATTATTATAAGATCATAGGTGACGAATTACTCCTTAATTCTGGCGCGAAATTTCAGCGTTAATTTGTAATTTCACAAGTGAAATTACCAAATTGCCATGGCAACCTGCCGTACGTCTCCGTTTCAAGATGGCGAGGAAGTTTTAAAATGTCATGAATGAAGATGTCGGGGCATAAAAAGATGCTTTAGAAAACCTGAACACACGAAAGAGCACATCAAGACGGATTCTTAGAGGTATGTTGTGGAAAAATTCTGAAAACTTAAGCCAAATTTTAGCTCTACACGTTTGAGAGAGTGGAGTTCACGATCGATCGATACGATCCAGGATAAACAAGTCAAAAATCCTCGATTGCTAACGTAATTCGTCACCCATGATATTAATAGGTAATCAAAGGCTCGGGAAATTATAAGGATTTGGACAAAACGCAAGTGAAATTATTCCCTAATGTCACATACTTATTATTATTATTATTATTATTATTATTATTATTATTATTATTATTATTATTATTATTATTATTATTAGCCAATGGTAGCAACTAGTTTCACATTTTCTCCTTTGGATTCATTTTGCATGGAATCTTTAAGTAAAAAAGCAAAAAAATGTATCGGTCCACTTACCTATCTGCAGGACAGGTGTAAAGCTGGTTCTGAACTTCTTGTCTGTTTCAATCTTCAGTGTGAGAGGGAATTGAAATGCATAAATGAATGAATAAACAAATAAATAGCTGAAAAAGTAAACATGCAAGTTACGCATTATAACTCAGCGCGGACAGCAATACTCCACTTGTGTTAATAGAAGCTAGGCAAGTTAAACTAACAATAGTTCTCACTACATCTGCCTCCGCCTTAGATATGACGTTTATTTCGAAATAAGTATTTTCATAACAACAACTAGGGATCTCGTGACGCTCTCCCATGCATTGCGTGACTTTAAGGTGTCACGTTTAATATTATTATTTCCGTTGCGAACAGTAATGGCGGCAGGCGGAGTGCCTAATTTAGGAGGCTACGAATACGAGTTTGTCGAGGATATTCCTGATGACTGGGAATGCCTTGTGTGTCAGTTACCTCTAAAAGATCCTATTCAGATCGAGAGATGCGGCCACAGACTCTGTGAGATATGTGTTGGAACAATTTTGAGGTATGAAATTGGATGTGTTTCTTGTGCTCATGTGCGGTTTACCCGTCATTTTTAAAACAAGTTTCTCTGAGTCTGCAGTCATCTTCTTCTTCGAGAAAAAAAACACACACACAATTCGGGCGTATATTTATTTCGTATAGTTAGCTTTCAGCCAGGTATTCAGTGCAAATGACCCCGTACGATATGCCAAGTGACTTCTCGTGATCTTCTCTTGTACCGTGAAAGTATTCACCTGGCTAGCTGCCTTTCTACGCCAGTCATTTTAATTTCTTACTAACTTTAGAGAGCTAGCCCAGCCTAATTCGCCTAAGGAGGTTTACATCCTACAATCTTCATTTCGCTTTTTGCATTTATATGTGAGTGTTGATTGACTAGGGGCGACCTACGGTAAAGCAATTTAGTAAAGCGAGGGAGTTGTCATGAATATTAAATACACTTCGATCTGGTCTTTCTTCGCGTTTGACATGAGAAGACAACTTACAACTTGCAAAGGTCACTTATTCACTTAATAACGTAACTAGAGATAGAAAAGAAATCATGTTTTACTTTAGGGTATAACGCTTAGAATGTCGTTTAATAATTTGAGACGCCATAACAAATGAACCAAATCAAATTACACGTTGGCTTCCACATATCCTAAAACAATCAGCGAAGTTTTCAAACAAGTATCTAATCGTTTTACTCATAGAGGCTAATGGCAACCTTAAAATAAAGCCTTATAGTTATAAAATGAGAAAAATTAAAAAACTCGATCTGTTCGCTGACGGAATCACTTCCTTCTTTTAGATCCGCGAAACCGCAGTGCCCAGCAGACAGAGAGCCGATATCACGAGAAAGGGTAAGTGAAGACATGTGGAGGTCCCTTTTATCATACCTAAGCGACTTTTAAGATTATTGAAATCATGCCTTATATTTCTCTGTGCTGAAACGTATGAGACTAGTGTTCATACATTTGATATTACCTCATGATACCAATTTATTTCAGTGTGAGCAAACAATGCAAATATGATCTATGACGTGATAATATACGACAAGGAAACAAGTTATCCGGAACGTCATCATCAAATTTTTTTTATCTCTTCTCCTCTTTCAACACACTGACATGTTTTATGCAGCGCTTTATCCACTAGCATTATATATCTTGTAAGGAAGTGTAGGAAAGATTTGCAATTATCATGAGACTGAAGGAGCGCTCCTTTGTTCGTTTACTTTACCATGTTTTAGTCCATTACCCTATTTTAAAATAGTAACAATAAAATAAACTTTTTCGCATCGCTGTTGCCTAACTGCATAAAGTGGGTTGTTATCTGTCGCGTAACTTTAAAATGTCTTCCAGCAACTATTTATGAAAGATTACCCTTTTATGATAAATATTTATTTATTTTTCCCTGTTGGTGAAGAATTTAACAAAACGATATCATATTAAAGCGTGAACAAATTCACTCTCTTGAAATCAGAAAATTACATACTGGAAGTAATTGTTCACTTAACGTTTCCTTTTAAGGTCATTTAATAGCATCATTGAGAAAAACGTTGTATTGATTCTAATTTTGCCCTAATAAGGTTTAAAACGTTTGTGTTTTTGTTTTTAACCCTATTTGGATAAAATTTAGCGTTGGTTTTTGATAATTCGTACCATCGTTGTGTTTCCAAACAAAAACTAAAAAAAATTCTTATTGAAAAAATAGACTCCGTGTTTAGGTCTCTGTGGCTGTTATCGACTTCTGTGACATGCGAACAGTTGCCTATGCAGTAAAATCAAAATTCCTGCTTAAAACACTTCACCTCCACCCCCTGCCTTCAGTCCTCGAGAACGAAAAAATCCTAATTAGCAATTGTCTAGCAATTTTTATCTCCTCTTTAAATTTTATCACTTTTGATAACTTTTCCCTGCTACCTCTGAACAAACTAACAAACAGAAAAATAACACTGCAAGCTGCTTATTCAATTTTCAGGTCATCCTACGTTTGACTGTAGTCCCAAGCTGCAATTGATAGAATTTTGCGTGACCTGCAGGCAAAATGCAAACTGAGGCTCAGGCAGCGTCCACATCAGTGCGTGTTTCCCTTCTTAATTGTTGCACCACCTTTCATTGTTCTACACCAGCCCAATGTTCCGTTTCATTTTTCTTCAATTACGTGATTTTTTGTCCCCTAATGATTTTACAGATTTTTTCTGACGTTGCATGTCATCGTAAAATACTGGATGCCAAGGTCAAATGTCCCAATAGAGATTGCACCTGGACCGGAGAGCTTAGAGACGCTGGGGTAAGAATTGATCATTTCACGCGGCGATTTTTCGCCCCTTTTCAACCGTCCACTCTGTTCAACCTTTACTGTAACCAAATCCATACCTCCCTTTGAAGATTGAGGCGCATTTCACATAAACTGTATGCTCGCATACCCAGTTTCTCACTGACTTAATACATTTGGACCAGAGGCCTTAATTTTCAGTATATAGACACCGATGAAATACCAGGATTTCTCCAGTGACGAAAATTCGGTATCCAGTGAAAATGCAATTTTATCCTTCTCACGTAAAGATATCACGGTTGTCATGGCTACTTCAGTCTCAGCCAATAGGAAAAGAGCGTCACAGCATCTCGCCATCGGTGTCTATATAATAAACAGAATATTACCTGCCCACTTGTGGATACGAATTTTATTTGGGTGTTCAACTCGCTAGAGTGAGATATCGAGTTGAACACTCGAAGATAAAACTCGTATCTACGCGCGGGTATGTAATATCCTCAATACGTTCTTATTTAGAAACATCAAGACGACTGCAGTTATGAACCAGTACAGTGTATCAACGCGGGCTGTGAGGAATGTGTTCTTCGCAAGGACGTCATCACACACGTGGAGACCTCTTGCCTCTGGTCTGTGATGCAATGTGCTTTCTGTGGTGTTAGTTTTCCCAAATTGGAGAAGAATGTGAGTAGCTTCTGAACAAAAACCGCAGCCTTTGTAGAGAGAATGTTTTTAGTTCTCTGAGGCGCCACTGCCACTGTCTCTTAAAAAAACCACGATCAGGGTCGAACATTCGATAGATGCTTTGAATAACAAAAAGGAAAAATGTATAAAACTTAGTGCCTAGAGGGATGTTGTTTCTGATTACGTATGTTCGTTGTCATTTATTGTCATTATAGCGTTCATCAGTTTGAATTTTTTCGCTCTCTTCGGGGGGTGTTCTTCGGCTTCTGGTCTCTTCGTAGTGATCGGAACGTCGACGTTAACATCAACGTCAGTCGCGCGTCGGTCTGCACAGTCAGAGCAGACGATGTCTAGCCTTAAGGTGCACATCTAGCATGGTCATTCGAGACTGAATTGACAATGATGGTGGCGATGGTGGTGATGATAATGATGATGATGATGATGATGATGAGAATGATGATGATGGTGGTGTTTCTCACTACATCTGCCTCCGCCTTAGATATGACGTTTATTTCGAAATAAGTATTTTCATAACAACAACTAGGGATCTCGTGACGCTCTCCCATGCATTGCGTGACTTTAAGGTGTCACGTTTAATATTATTATTTCCGTTGCGAACAGTAATGGCGGCAGGCGGAGTGCCTAATTTAGGAGGCTACGAATACGAGTTTGTCGAGGATATTCCTGATGACTGGGAATGCCTTGTGTGTCAGTTACCTCTAAAAGATCCTATTCAGATCGAGAGATGCGGCCACAGACTCTGTGAGATATGTGTTGGAACAATTTTGAGGTATGAAATTGGATGTGTTTCTTGTGCTCATGTGCGGTTTACCCGTCATTTTTAAAACAAGTTTCTCTGAGTCTGCAGTCATCTTCTTCTTCGAGAAAAAAAACACACACACAATTCGGGCGTATATTTATTTCGTATAGTTAGCTTTCAGCCAGGTATTCAGTGCAAATGACCCCGTACGATATGCCAAGTGACTTCTCGTGATCTTCTCTTGTACCGTGAAAGTATTCACCTGGCTAGCTGCCTTTCTACGCCAGTCATTTTAATTTCTTACTAACTTTAGAGAGCTAGCCCAGCCTAATTCGCCTAAGGAGGTTTACATCCTACAATCTTCATTTCGCTTTTTGCATTTATATGTGAGTGTTGATTGACTAGGGGCGACCTACGGTAAAGCAATTTAGTAAAGCGAGGGAGTTGTCATGAATATTAAATACACTTCGATCTGGTCTTTCTTCGCGTTTGACATGAGAAGACAACTTACAACTTGCAAAGGTCACTTATTCACTTAATAACGTAACTAGAGATAGAAAAGAAATCATGTTTTACTTTAGGGTATAACGCTTAGAATGTCGTTTAATAATTTGAGACGCCATAACAAATGAACCAAATCAAATTACACGTTGGCTTCCACATATCCTAAAACAATCAGCGAAGTTTTCAAACAAGTATCTAATCGTTTTACTCATAGAGGCTAATGGCAACCTCAAAATAAAGCCTTATAGTTATAAAATGAGAAAAATTAAAAAACTCGATCTGTTCGCTGACGGAATCACTTCCTTCTTTTAGATCCGCGAAACCGCAGTGCCCAGCAGACAGAGAGCCGATATCACGAGAAAGGGTAAGTGAAGACATGTGGAGGTCCCTTTTATCATACCTAAGCGACTTTTAAGATTATTGAAATCATGCCTTATATTTCTCTGTGCTGAAACGTATGAGACTAGTGTTCATACATTTGATATTACCTCATGATACCAATTTATTTCAGTGTGAGCAAACAATGCAAATATGATCTATGACGTGATAATATACGACAAGGAAACAAGTTATCCGGAACGTCATCATCAAATTTTTTTTATCTCTTCTCCTCTTTCAACACACTGACATGTTTTATGCAGCGCTTTATCCACTAGCATTATATATCTTGTAAGGAAGTGTAGGAAAGATTTGCAATTATCATGAGACTGAAGGAGCGCTCCTTTGTTCGTTTACTTTACCATGTTTTAGTCCATTACCCTATTTTAAAATAGTAACAATAAAATAAACTTTTTCGCATCGCTGTTGCCTAACTGCATAAAGTGGGTTGTTATCTGTCGCGTAACTTTAAAATGTCTTCCAGCAACTATTTATGAAAGATTACCCTTTATGATAAATATTTATTTATTTTTCCCTGTTGGTGAAGAATTTAACAAAACGATATCATATTAAAGCGTGAACAAATTCACTCTCTTGAAATCAGAAAATTACATACTGGAAGTAATTGTTCACTTAACGTTTCCTTTTAAGGTCATTTAATAGCATCATTGAGAAAAACGTTGTATTGATTCTAATTTTGCCCTAATAAGGTTTAAAACGTTTGTGTTTTTGTTTTTAACCCTATTTGGATAAAATTTAGCGTTGGTTTTTGATAATTCGTACCATCGTTGTGTTTCCAAACAAAAACTAAAAA
>CALNXI010001558.1:46221-69423 GCA_942486025.1 Porites evermanni | reverse complement strand
TGGTGATGGTGATGGTGATGGTGATGGTGATGGTGATGGTGATGGTGATGGTGATGGTGATGGTGATGGTGATGGTGATGGTGATGGTGATGGTGATGATGATGATGATGATGATGATGATGATGATGTTAATGGTTGATGAGTAACAATTTAGATACGTATCTTGCACCCCACGAGTCTTATTTCCAACACTACGTCCCGTTTGTGTTCTTGTTTTCTTGTTTAGGCGCATAATGAAACCTGTGGGAAATTTCCAGTCGAGTGCAGCAATAAATGTGGAGTGAAGAACGTACCAAGAGAAGAGGTAAACTATTGACTCGATATCAAATCTTCAATTCTACCACTGGGAAAGGTTGATATACCCAGGCCCCTTTCAAATATACCTTTTTCATTTCTTTGGAGGCCCCTTGGGGGTTAGCGGAAATCGATAGAATTAAGGATCAATCATACTCTTGAATTTTTGGAAATCGTTCGGTGAGAGTCGGTACCCAGGGGCTCTTTCGCCCGTACTTGAAAACTTTCGTCGCGCCTTTTCTTCCGACCCTACTGACTGCCCCTGGGTCTCCGAGGATGAGGATCAAGAGAAAGAAAAAGATCGATGGAACTTTTCGGTCTTCCAGCCCGACTGCAGCTAGTTCTCCTACGAGTGCGAAACTCTCGTTGCCCTCTGTGGAGAGCGGATTCTGCATCCACGGTCAAGCAGTATGAATGTGGTAGAGCGGCCAGTTTTGTTTTTCCGTTCATAATCCTTACTAATTTTCACACCCTCTTTATAATTAGATCTCCTCATTGTGCATGCATGAAATTAAGTTGTTTAGGTTTTTAGCTGGCATCCTCTCTGCAAGAGCACAAAATTGGCGTATTCTTAAACGCAATCGCATCGTATCAGCGATTTTGTGTAGGTTGGTTCGATACAGCCCCCTCTGCAATCATGAACAGCTCTCACCGCTAGAAAATGAGTATCTTTTGTTACTCTTTGACTCACGGCAAGGAAGGACCTAACCGAGATTGTAGTACTTGTACGGGATAAAGTACGGGTAGAAAATTTCAAACATATTCTTCCTCAACAGTTGCTTGACCATACCGAACGACTTTGTCCGCTGACCGTAATCGATTGTGACTATGTTGCCTTGGGTTGTGCAATTAAGGTAAGAGATTTATTTGGTCCGGTTTGTTTTGGTCAATTTTGCTTGTTTTATTTTTTTTAAATAATATTAGATTATTAGCAAATCTATTGTTGGGTTATTAGAAAATGAATTACAAACACTGTAGAATTAATCTAGGGCAGGGCCTAGTGGATTTATAAAGGCTCACTGTTTGAATGGTTACACTGAGGGAGTTGATCACCGCAAATCAGCGAAATTTGCTTACAATGATTTATACCATTCAGATATGCTTGTCTAATAATTACTTTAAGTCATAAACATATAGATCATCGCATAGAAATTGAAATTAATAGCACTTTGCGGTAATTCCTGATGTTCTTTTCACATGGAGGTTAAACTACTGTACTAGGGGTGAGCTATGAGGACAACAAAACATAACACTGTAATTGGCATAAACAGCGTATTGATAAAGTATATAGTGACGTTATATTTCATTAGTTTCAGAGGCGTGATATGCAAGCTCATCTTGACGCCATGAAAGACTCTCATCTTCACTTGGCTTGCAAAGGAGTTGCTACCATGACCAAAACAATTGAAGAACAGGCTCAGAAGATATCTTTTCTTGAAGAAAAGTTGGAACGCTTACAGAGTTGCCCCTTTATCTGGAAAATATCGAACTTTTCATCGGTCATGGCGGCTGCTCAAAGAAACGAACAAAGGGTGATAGTTAGTGAACCGTTCTATTCATCTCGTAATGGTTACAAATTTGTGTTGGAATTGTACCCTGATGGTTACCATACCAATGACACCCTTGATCAGGANACACTGTAGAATTAATCTAGGGCAGGGCCTAGTGGATTTATAAAGGCTCACTGTTTGAATGGTTACACTGAGGGAGTTGATCACCGCAAATCAGCGAAATTTGCTTACAATGATTTATACCATTCAGATATGCTTGTCTAATAATTACTTTAAGTCATAAACATATAGATCATCGCATAGAAATTGAAATTAATAGCACTTTGCGGTAATTCCTGATGTTCTTTTCACATGGAGGTTAAACTACTGTACTAGGGGTGAGCTATGAGGACAACAAAACATAACACTGTAATTGGCATAAACAGCGTATTGATAAAGTATATAGTGACGTTATATTTCATTAGTTTCAGAGGCGTGATATGCAAGCTCATCTTGACGCCATGAAAGACTCTCATCTTCACTTGGCTTGCAAAGGAGTTGCTACCATGACCAAAACAATTGAAGAACAGGCTCAGAAGATATCTTTTCTTGAAGAAAAGTTGGAACGCTTACAGAGTTGCCCCTTTATCTGGAAAATATCGAACTTTTCATCGGTCATGGCGGCTGCTCAAAGAAACGAACAAAGGGTGATAGTTAGTGAACCGTTCTATTCATCTCGTAATGGTTACAAATTTGTGTTGGAATTGTACCCTGATGGTTACCATACCAATGACACCCTTGATCAGGAAAAAGGGAATTTTATGTCAATCTACCTCAGGGTTCTGGTCGGAGAGTATGACGGACTTCTTTTATGGCCATTTCAAGACTCAGTGATGTTTACCTTGCTTGATCAATATTATTTAGTCGAGAAAAGAAGACATTTAAGACAAGAACTACAGCTTAATGCTGGAGGATTAGCAAGACCAAGTCAATCGTCGGAACCTGCCTGTGGCGTGTGGGAGTTCGTGTTTCACAAGGATTTGTATGCACGCAGCTTTATCAAGGATAATACTATTTTTATCAAGGTCACCTTTGTTGAGAACCGGGAAAGGAAATTTTCAAGAATTTTTCATGGTGACTATGACATATAATTTAAAGATGTATTATTTTGTACGATTTTACAACAACAGCTATCCTAACTTGTTCAGTTTTTTAATTTTGCTGATTTCTCTCAGTATTTTCAGTGTCTATGTTTTCCCATCAATTTTGCAATGAGTGTTCCTCTGATCGCTAACATGCAGCCACTATTGTACTAAATAGAAATATACTAAAAAGCCGTTTAGTGCAATGAGTAATATTTCAGCAATTCCAATTGTGAGAGTTGGTTATATAAAAATTCGATTTGAAAAAAAGGCATTGGTGCAGCAGCTTGAAAATACTAGCTGTTTTATGAACTTTTGACCTCTATTTATTTTCAAAAAAGGGTACAAATTTTTAATCGTTACACCCGCCGTGAATTAAAAGAGGCCAATCCCGGCGTGCCTCGGGGTTGTTTGACCTTTAAAACACGCCATATACTAAAGTAGAATTTATATTTCTATATGTTTTTTTGCGTGCAAGCCTAAACGAGATCTTGAAGACAAAATATTGACGTTTTTCCAAGAACCCCATGAAAAAACACCAAAAATCCAAAACTTTACACCCCCTAAGCGAGACGAGGGGCATCTCCGTCTCTCCTTAGGCTACAAGTTAACATTAAGTCAGTTCTATTTGAGTCAGTTGCTGAGTTTTTCTGCAAGTCCTTAAGAAAATCAAAATGGCCACGTAGGTGCATAACCAAGAGACGATATCCTCGCCTAGAATAACCTATTCACAAGAAGCCTCCAGTTTCTGGAAATCACAACTATTTGCATAATTACAAAAACTTATAGCAATCTCTCCCTCTAGGGTGCATAAAACAAGATGACCATTAACCCGCGGGTAGATGTAAATCGGTTGGTTTTCCTGTGCCTTAAAGTATAATTATCATGGTCACGTGACATGAAAGAGGTAAAAAAATTGAAAGGGAAAATGGATAAATTGGTGTTTCTGATAAGAAATCTTTACTTTCTACGTTTGGAATGAATATACTTGAAGTTTAAAATTGAAGTTTTGAGTAATTTAAGATTAAAATTTAGCATTTCTAAGGATGTTTGCCCTTATAAAATTTTATTACAGTGAAATAGACAGTCACTTATTAATATGAAGCAGAAAAATGTTTCTACTTGCTTTCTTTTTTAAGACCTGTCACCGATTTGTCAATTATTTAAGATTTTCAGAAAAAAATATAGTTATGTGACATATACAGCTAACAACACAATGAAATGTTAAGGACCATGAGTTCTTTTATATTTGTGCCAAGCCCAGTCCATCCTCTTTGCGGAGGCTGTAGCCAATAAATCATGTTCTGTAGCTACGCGGGTAACCCTCTAGACCCAGGCGTTGAACAGTTTAGGTTGGCATAAGGTCTTCCTACATCGACTTGAAGAGACAGAGTGTCATTTACAATGTAGCACCCATCTTGAAGATTAAATAAGTTTAGGAAACTCTCTACCCAGCCATCAGCTGTCGAACCTCCTCTTGGTCTCCGCGAGAATAATGGGAAACTTAAATTCTCTTTAGTTGGGCTCAATTGTCTTACAACGGTTACCTCTTTATTCTCATACCTATTTCGTCCAAACGCTGTGAACGTTATTGTCAACGAGAAAGGCCAGGGTAATAGGTCGTCATATTCACCTTCCATTAATCTGATACCGATCGAGAGTTGTCGACCATACGTTCCGCTGTACTTAAGATCGACAAACACTTTTAATTTGTATCCACGAAATGCAGTGTAGAATGGATCGCTTTCTATCGTTTTATGCCCCTCCCTGTTTTTTAGCTTCATAAATTCACTCAAAAAAGATGTAATTTTCCACTTAAAAAGTGTATTGCCCGCACTATTTGCATTTATTTTCACGAGCATAGTATTTATCTGCTTTTGAAGTGCCTCTAAATTCTCCTCAAATTTTATTTTTGTTTCTTGAGATTCCTTTATGATTGTTAACTGATCCTGGGTTAAACGGTTTAATTTAGCTCGTGTCTCATCCAACTGAACTCGTGTCTCATCCAACTGAACCTGTGTGCTGTTAAGTTTAACACAGGCTAAGTCAAGATGCTCTCGGGTGTTTGATTGAAGATGAGGATCCACGTTTTTGCGCTGAAACTGGAGAAAGACGACAGATTACCTCAGAAAACAGCTTATAGATTCATTCATTCATTCAATCATTTATTTTGCCATTAACCAGAAATACGACAACAGTATACAGAAATACTTTACAGATAATATACAATATTCCAACTAAATTATTTACAAGATCAAATGTGGTAAAGGCAAGGAAGCCTATATAGAAGCCGGGGGCTTATAAACTATAGGCCTCCTGGAACTATAGGGTAAACCATACAAGTTAAGGGTACTGAATGAAAATCTGGATTAATTTAAAAAAAAAAAAAAGAACGAAAGAAGAGAAAAGAAGACAAAAAGGAAAAAGAAAAGGTGTGTAGCTCAACGAAGAGTCAATTTAACTAAGAAAGATTTTGTAGTCTAATGCATATGAAAGTTTATGTTAACCCAGTAAGTGTTTTTAAGTCTTTCTATGGCCACTACAGCTGTAGCTGGATTTGTTCTCGGTCGTTCCTCGCCAATTGGTCGTGTGCAGCCTGTTGTGGTTTTTTTTTATCTTGTTATGTTCTATTTGGATTATTATTTGTAACGAATTATTTTTTTAGTGGAGTGCCTGTAAACTAGCTTTCACAATAAATTTAAAAAGTTAATGGTCAAGAACAAACCTTTTCAGTGCATCCTATTTGAGCATGAGGGCAGGAGACTAAAGACAAGGGACAGTCGTTATCAATGTGGTTTGGAACCTAAAAGAAAATAATGAAATTAAATAAGCAAACTGACTTAATAAACAGACCCAATGCTAAGCAAAGATCATCAGATCATCAGATCATCCGCAAAGGTCCAGGGGCACTGAGTCGGGTCAAGAGGAAACGTTTCTAAGCACGGGTGGAAAGGGCTCTTCCGCCTTTACTTGAAAATTCTCGTAGCGCCGTTTCTTTTGACCCGACTGATTGCCCCTGGATCTCCAAGGATGACTTCTGAAGAAAAGTGTTTTAAAGTTCGGGATCCTAATCCCGCTCAAGCCTCTATTTCGGCCGCTTTGGTTAATCACAACGCATCAAGGACTACGACCTGACACCATATCGTATAGCTCATCGCGTATAATTTGTGTTATTATTTACTTATATATTTAGGTATATTCATTTATATATATATATATATGTATTAGCTAAGACGTTTTAGACTTTTTGTTGTCTATTTATAAGGGAGATCGCTTTTAACTTGTGAAAACAGAGACATTGCTAAGAGCCTTACTCGCTGGTACCAGACAGTAGCCACGCTTGCGATATATACCACTACTCTACCATCAATGACCTCACTTAAACTGAAATGAAGTGCATGTACCATTTTTCTAGGAATTAATTTTCCACATCTGTTAGGACAAGAAAGTGGAATCTTGCTGCAATTTTCTAGGTGAACCTGCAACACACAAATATTGTAATTTGCGCTTAAACTGAAAACCATCAACAAGTTTTTTTCAGGCAGTATAAAATTAAACCGAGAGAAATTTTTCAGAATTTCACCACCCGATTCTCTATTTTTCAATTCCACATAATACACTCAGTTTCCTCCTGAAAGTGATACCTGAGATGGCATTTTTCACAGTCTGTGACTTGGGCAATATGTTTTCGGCTCTGTTGTGTTTGAAAATGGCGTAATGCTGACTAACTAATCGTCTTCATGAGCATGGGCGGTGCTGTATTCCCAAGTAAAGGCATTCAATGTGGGAGAAATGAAAGCAGAATGCTACCTATACTTGCTTTTTGTTTTCTTTTTTTACGAAATACCATAATATATATAAAAGAAATAACTGCCCGGGACGTTTCACTGCAATGCAGCCACAGACGTCCACGGCACTTCTAGTGAAAAGTTTCACTCACACATCCAAGTCAAAGATCAAACGAAAGAGGCATTCAGCTCGTCTGTTAAAATCTATTGTGGAGGGTTAAAGAGGCATCTTGCAAAATACGCGAAGTGGAAAATAGGGTCTGTTGTTTTTAGTTTTGTTTACCTGCAAGTGCCTCTTTGGGTGTGGTTCTTCACAGTATTCACATTCTATGATCCTCCATTCGCACGTGTTTGTCACGTGTTGTTCGAGGTCTTTTCTTTTCACCTGCTCAAGACAATGTTCGTTGGTACAAGCAACCATTTTGAACGTGCAAGCTTCCAGGTGAGCCTGTTCGAAACAGCAGCAAATGTGAGAATCAAAGGAAAAGATGTGATTGAGTTCCAAACAAACAAGGGGAAAAGGGGTCTTTGTTTCGACGTCATTGGGGAAAATAAGCTAAAATTCCGTTCGTTTTTGTTAACAAATAGTTGAAAATTGTCTGCATCAGTTATGGACTACTTCTCCTTGTTAAGTATCCACGACGCTTTCCTAGTGAAAGAGATACATAATAACCATAAGGTATTCAATTTTGTAGGGAATTTTACTTTGAGTAAGAGCAGGTGGAAGAGCGATAGATTCCTTGGTGACTACTTAGTGACTTCAAATTTTGGTCGTATTCCCTGATTTGCAGAAAGATGATGCAAAACACGTAAGGTATGGAGAAGATTTGACTGCGTACCGAGGGAATTTTTTTTGAGGAATACAGAACGTTGTGAAGTAATTCTGCTGAATCATCTGTCCTAAAACAACGATTCAGGCGCATACAGTCAGAATCCTTGCTACCACGTGCACATTTCTGTTATTACATTAAATTTTTGTTATAGCTACTGGCGGTTAATTCTATGTTTTCACTCACGTGGCCAGCATATATGCAAATTTTTTGGAACAAAAGAAAGCGCTTCTTAAGTGCAAGACTTAAGAAGCGTGCTTGAAAAGACCTGCACCTTGGAAGTAATAATCTATTCATTTTTTACCTCTTTGTCTCTCAGTTCACCAGTCCACGAACAACCGTCACTTGGACATTTGATCACCATTGACAAAATTTTCCTCGCTGTTGCCTTGTCAGGAAATACATCCTATAGAACAACAAGGAACAAAATCAGTTAAACGAAGAACTCAAGATCAATCAAATAAAAATATGATTCATAGAGTTCTTTTACATTAGCTGTTACGTAGACCCAAAGAACCGTTTCCGGCTTCTGCCGGTCTGGACAATATCACTTTCTGTCCCTTCTGGTTATGAGGGTGGGAATATCGTCTCGATCTATATACACCTGTGTTAACACATGTCCTGAAAATGGTCTTGACTTCTCGTCAAATACCCGGCGAGTTACTTTGAGGGGCTACAGAAAAAAGCTTTCAGAGTTGGGTACATAAAACATGCAATACAGATTTAGCAGATTGCAAAAGAATGGGATATGAAATTATGAAACATGTCTTCGAATTAAAGGACCGTTTTTCTGAAATTAAGAACGACTTATATCTGTCTGGATTTATGACAACATGGCGTCACTGAGTGTCTAAAGGTCCTATGCTAAGTGTGTCCTTGGTACCAAGACTTTGACTCTCCCCACTCAGGACAATTTGTGACTGTTTGCACCTTTCACTGAGCTCTGCAATTATCATGATAATCATTCTCAGCAGAGGCCTGATTCAGCTGGCTAGGGCAAATTAAGACCAAGGTACTCGCCAGTCAAAGCCTCCACTAAACACTGCTGCTTACTGAAGGGGTTTTGTCAAAACAGCCCCCTCCCTACCCCACTAGTTTTGACCACAAGGCCTGATCCACCCACCTACTGTTAGGGCAGTTCCTGGGCTATCCAGCTGTACCGACCAAGACGCCAAGCCCCCTCTTTTGGACACCGGGCTGGCCTGGAGCCGGGCTGCGCCCGGCGCTAGGCGAAAACCTAGTAGCCACATTTTAACGAAATCAGACAGATGTGCATATATAGGAACTTGACTCTAGCGCACAGTCTGTTCAGTCGTTGCATAGGCGGGCACTATATATCATGATTTTAAATGTTTTTAACTATTCTATTTTAAATGCTCTAGCACATTACCCTTAAGTGCTTGATAGCTAATATTGTAAATTCATTTTAAATCTTATGCATATTGAGTCTTTTGAGAGTTTTTTATTGTAGTTTTATATTGTATGTAATTTATCCTTATTTTTATTATCTCCCTTTGTTGTAATTTTTCTTACATCACTCCAATCTTGTCATGTTTAAGTAAAAGGGATGATGATGATGATGATGATTAATGCCACGATTTCCTGAACGGCAAATATTTTGAACAACTGTCTTTTTTTTTTTTCATTTAGTGGCGGCTCGTTTCGATTATTTTACCTTGTAAGTGTCATTTGCATGTTAGCTTTAATGATAAATAAGGCCAAAAAACATCACACACGTAAAGTCAAATGATAGTCACTTACCGGCTGATCTCGGTCCAGGCCTTCCCTATCTGCTGGGCAGGTGCAAGGCTGGTTCTGAACTTCTTGTCTGTTTTTTAGTTTAAGAAGTAATAATAATAAATCAATAAATAGATTAATAAAAATATAACTCAACAGATGAAAAATTAACATGCTTATACTACTACATGAGAAATTTCTGCAATCTGATTGGCTTAGAGCAGTGATATTTCAGCTTAATTTGAAATACCTACATGTGAAAATTACAAACTTTTTGTGGGTAGTAGTATAAACAAATAATAGCATGATTTGTACGTGATATTTGAAATAAATACAACTCGTGATATTTCAAAATTGTCTCAAATTTCACTCGCCTAAGGGCTCGTGAAATTACGTATAACAATTTCGAAATATCACTCGTGGTATTTATGCCAAATATCACTACAAATCATGCTATTACCTATACAAATTACTTGTAAAAAAATTGGTTAAGCGCTGTCAATACACAGTCTGTGTTAGGAAATATGTTCAAAGTGTAATTTTAGGCCAATCACATTGTATCTGAAAAATTAATAAAAAATTTTCATAAACTACGCATAAGGTTCGCTCGTTTCACTTTTTTTTAGAAAAATCTAAAAACCTTAAAACTAGAAAAAAAAAACATCGTTTGCATATCATAATTAAAACCATTTACAATCGTATCAAGCCAAATATTCAGATAAATCCTTAATCTGTTGCGAAATAAAGTCAGCGATCCTGCGTGTACAACATCTTTAGGCAAGTTATTCCACGCATTAACGATCCGTACAAAGGAAGAATATTTGTAGCAATTTATGATGGTGACTTTACATAGAGCTTATAATCGTGATTGGCTCTAGTTCAAAAAAGTCCGAAAAAGGAAAGCTATCTATTCCAAAAACTATCTTATAGCACTGAACTAGAGATAAGAACTCTTTGCGTTTAAGACTGAAAACTAATTATACTGTGAACTATTATGCTCTGGAAGGCTACAGGTTAGTACGCAATAGCAACCATCATTGATTGTCATACATAGATCAATGACGTGAAACCGGATTGTCCGCATTCCTGAACTGATCATTGACATCGAAAAATGGCTACTTATCCGTCTCCAACAGAGGAAAAACCATCTAGTCATTTCAAAAGTTGATCAATAGAAAACAAGCTTAACTGAACTGGTCAGTAAAGAGCACGACTGTATCAGCTTTTCTTTCTCCTATATTTAAGCTTACTAAATTAAAGTTCATAGACATGGCCTCCATAAAATTAATCCTTAAGCTGAGGCGACGGTCGTTTGACTTGGTAAATGAGAGCTGCATGAGTTCTTTCGTATTGGGATGTCCGTACGCGAGTTGTTTACTGAAACACGATGCGGGAGTTTGTATTAAAAGTGGAAATAAAGCTTTAACATTCAAGAGAACTCAGTCAGATAGGCGTACCTTCTCAAATGTTCCTCGAGGCATGCTTTGCAAAATCTGTGACCGCATATTGTTTGAACAGGCTCCCTCAACGGCAACTGACAAATTAAGCAAAGAAAATCATCTTCAACTTCATTCACAAACTCCTCGTCGTAGCCTGAAGGTAACTGAGTGTTGAGTAGAGCTTCCGTCATGTTGCGCCAATCTCCTTCACCAAGATGTTACGAAAGCGAAACGTTTCAGATCACAATTTTCTGTGTAAGTGACCTCGAATGGAATTTAATCGCCAGCTACAAGTCTCGCGACTTAGAAGGACTAAAGAGATCTCTTAGGGGTGGTGAGTGGGGTCGATCGAACGGTCTAATGTAGACAAACGCGAAAAAGCATCCATTTGCGTGCGCAGAAAAGCACACGAAAACTAGGATAAGGCCTGTATTCTCATTCTTTCAAATATCTTAAACCACCGCAATATAAGCTGCTAATATAAAAGCAACATAAAAACTGAAAACGAAAACGTCAAGGATGGTGACTTCATCTATGTCAAGGAGGTTGTAGCTGCACACAAAGAAAGTGTTGAGAGGTAACGGCGTTACTATGGCCAATCAAAACACTCGAAGCCGACACAATTTCATTTATACGATAGGAGATGAAAGATAAAGGAAAAGAAACCAGGAGAAGATTTAAAAAAGTGATCTTGCCGTGAGTAACATTGCAAAGGGTAAGGGAGTAGATTGGTGGAAGGGGTACCAAACTCTTCTTTCAGCTTATTATTTTACAAATCCGGTTTTTCAATTCCCAAAATTCCATTTTTCCTCTATCGAAAATCAGAAAATCTCACTGATTATGAATCTAAAACCAGACTTGTGGATTAGTTAATAATTTAATCCAAAAGTCCGGTTTTAGATTCCTAAGTCATCCAGAACTCATCCAAACTAGAGGGTTTGTTTAATTTCACTCACCAAAATCACTTTGTTGAATCCTCCCCCGGTTTCTTTTCCTTTATCTTTTATTTGCTATCAAGTAAATGAAAATTATTTTCAACACCGTAATGAATCGCGCTTATTCGAGAGGGAGGGGGGAGAGGCGCTTATAAGGTTTAGTCATCAAGGAGATGAAGCTATTTTTTTGCCAATTCTTCATACTGAAATAACCTCAAACGAATGTAGGTAATAATATCTGTAACTGGCTTAAGGAAGAAGAGACTGTTCTCTTATATTGATGGTGTAGTTAAGTAAAAGAGATTTTCATTTCAACATCCATCCTATTTACCAAAAGTTATAGGACAATTGGAGAAGAGGGGTCCAGTCAAACCAACCTAAAAACAAGTTGACCGTTCAGTACAGGTTCGTCCAACCTAAGTTCTTTGTTATACTCTTTTTGTTCAAAACGTAAAGAAAAAAAGGCCATTTTAAGCGTAGCCTGCGCAGTAAGCGTTTCCAATCGAGTTATTGCGTCAAAGTTAGAGCGGAAGCAAGAACAAAATTTTTTTTGCTCTCGTCCCAACTTTGTCGATGAACTCGCGCGGAAACGCTTGCTACGCAGGCTATTTTAAGCGCCGCACACAATGTAATCAGTGCACTAATATGATACAACTTAAAAATAGACGGTTTATTAGAGGACCCGCTTATATAAAGTTAACAGTGGTTGACCGTTTAATACACTGTCTGGTTTTGTATTACATACAGTTTTTTAAACTGGCTACGAGGGTGGGCGCATATTCAAGAGAAAACGATCAGTGCAAATTTAGCTTTAAATCAGTTCAGAGTCAGTTGATGACTTCTTCTCATCAGCAGTAAGCAGAGAATACTAACCGAGTGAAACGTGAATAATCCTAAAAAAAGGCCCCCAATTTGTTAAACTTTGGACTGTGGAGATTACTCAAGGGTTAAAGACGTAGCTTCAAAACTCAAAAGAGTAATTTAGTTACTCGGTGTCGGTGCAGTGTGAATAACCCTTTCTTCCAAAAAAAAAAAGGCCTCTAATTTCTAGACCTGTGGATTCACTAGCTTGAAAAGGAACGGCGGAATAAGGTGATAACTAGTCATCAGGTTCTACATCGACCTGAATAAACAGAGTGTTATTTGCAAAGTAGCTCCTTGTTTGAAGTTCTCAGTAAGATGAGAAACGCGGTATCTCACTGCGTAGCTCCGAATACTGAATTCCGGGTCTTCCGAAGAATATAGTTCCCTGCACATGTCCATTTGGGCGTAAATATTTTGTAATGTTTTTCCTTTCTTTGAGATCCTCGTTTCGATCAATCAGTGTGACCGTTATTTTCTTGCTAAAAGGCCAGGGTAATAGGTCATCGTATTCACCTTCCATCAAAACGACGACAATCTTGAAAGTCCAGTCACTTAAAGGTCCACAATGATAATCAAGAAGGAGTTTCACTTTTAATTTGTAGCCATAACATCCAGTGTAGAATTCATTACTTTCCTTTACTCCCATGATATTTCTTCTTCCCACACGCAGAGGACCCGGATTGAGCTTCCAAATAAACCGTTTGTTACCACCCCCTTTATCAGTATCCACTTTCTTTGCTAGTTGCCTCTGAAGAGCTTCAAATTTCTCCTCAAGTTTCCTTGTTGTTTCTTGGGTATTTCTTAACTGAACCTGTGTGTTGTTAAGTTTAACACATGCTAAGTCAAGATGCTCACGCATGGCGGATTGAAGATGTGAATCCACGTTTTTGCGCTGAAACTGTAGAAAGAAGACAAATGATCTTTAGTTAGAGCGTATATTTACAATCCCATGCCTTATGAAATTTTGTTTGCCTAGTAATTTTCTTAGTGCCATGACGAAAGGCTTTGCCCGATAACTCAGACCGAAAGTGGTCCGAATTGAGAAGTTTCCCGTTGGTGTTGTTACTCATGTACAACGTACAGTAAACACCCGCATACAAAATGGTGTTTACTGTATTATGTTTTCAATCCTCTAAAATTAAGAATTAATTTGATTAAGAGCAAACCTTTTCAATACATCCCATTTCTTCGTACGGGCAGGACACTAAAGACAAGGGACAGACGCTGCCAATGTGGTTTGGAATCTAAAAGAAAATGGTAAAATCAAATAAGCGAACCGTTTCAATTGGCCAGTTTCGAATTGTTAAAAGATTAAAATTCATACTTGGCCTTGAGGCTAAGAGGAATAGAACAAAAGAAATGAATTAGTGATCCCCGAGACTCAACCCCGCAGCCTTGGACCTAAGTATGAATTTTGATAATTGGTGAGACACGACCCAGTGCTTAGCATAACTTTCATCATGATAGTGCTTTTTATCAAGTCAGCAGTTTTGAAAATGTCGATCAAGTCTGAATGTAAAGTAAAGGTCATAGTCACAGTCAATCCTACATTTTCTATATGCTCGATCCGGTTAGTATAGCACTTGATGAAGGACTAAGACTTGTTTCCGTTGTTCACGTGTGATTCGTATTTATCCATGCGTCAAGCCGAAGAAAAAAGCCTGGATGCAACTTATACAAGAATGCTGCAAATGGTAAAAAACATATAATGGAAGGACAAGGTTAAAAACAGCGAGCTTTAAGGTAGTCAAAGCGGTAAAGGGGCGAAAAGAGGTGACCTCTACCATTCAAAATAGAAGAATCGCTCTTTCTGGAGAATGTTTTTCGCGATGAGAGTTCTCCAGTGCAACGGCTGATAACATGGGTGCCTGCACAAGGAAGGGCTGCAAGAGGAAGTACGACAGCTACATACCTAAACACACTGCTGGGGATACTGGTCTTTAGAACGTTCAAGATCTTAAAAGTTGTATGAGAGATCGAGCTCCATGGGGTTAGTTTTCTTCCCGTCGTTTTTTAGGCGTCGACCGGAAGTAAGATGTAAGTAAGTATACGTCAAGAGACTTTTGTTGTCTCATAGAAGACTGGAGATAACTTCAATTTTTTTTTCAAACAAGAAGAGAAACCGTAGCTGCATAGTGCGAAGATACTTTACTCTACCATCAGTGAAGTCACCCATACTAAAATGAAATGCAGTTACCATTTCTCTGAGAACTGAATCTCCGCAGTCGTTAGGGCAAGGAAGTGGAAACTTGCTGCAGTTATCCAAGTGATCCTGCAAGAAGACAAATACCTAATTTATCCTTTTGCACTTGGGTTGAAAAACGTCATTTTTTTTCAGGCCGTGAAAGTTAAGCAGTTCTCAATTCTTTGATTTCCAATCCCCCATAGTAATACAGTCTGTTACTCCCACACACCGCTCTCGGGCCAAATTTTGCATAAACCGTATTATCATTCGATGCAGATTTTTCTTCCTTTTTATTGGCCGAGAGCCCACAACGTTACCTGTAAATGACGGCCTTCAAATAATAGTCTGCTCATGCGCAATGACGTCCAACTGTGTTAGGATACAAATGATATTCTGCTCATGCGTAAGTGAAACCACGTTTTTCTCCTTCTTGCGATCGCTCCTGCTTGAAATTGGCAGATCGCTTCGCAAATAATTGAAAAACAAACTCCGTGATCGAGTAATAAAAGAATTATGAAACTCGGTTATCGCAAAATATCGTGATTTTTCAGTGTATCACACATCACTATATTTTGCGAAACCTCATCCAATAATTGTGAATTACTGATCTGATTCAGTTGATTAGTTCGACTGGTCCTAAGTTATTCGACGTCTGACCCAACGGACGATCTTGACTTAAGAAACGTTTTTAACTAAAAGAAAAAACACTGCCTGGGGCATTTGACTGCAGTGTAGCCACGTTTGAGGTAAACAGTGCTACCTGCGGACAAGCCAGTGAAAGGCTAATATTAGCTCAAAACTGAGCTAAGTCAAGATCAAACGAAAGAGGCGTTTCACTGGTCATCAGCTGTAAAAACTACGGCAAAAGGAAGCTTCGTTTAAAATACGCGACCTCGTTGAAAGCGTAGTTTTGTTATTTTCAATTCTTTTTACCTTCAAGCTCCTCTCTGGATGTGGTTCTTTGCAGTATTCACATTTTAGGATCTTCCAATCACAAGTGTTTGTCACGTGTTGTTCAAGATCTTTCCGCTTTATAGTCACATGGCAATTTTCGTTGGTACAAGTAACAATTTTGAAGGGGCAAGCTTCCAGGTGAGCCTGTTTGAAATAATACAGATTTTGCAGAATTAAGAGAGGAAAGCGTATAGGGTACGATACGAGCAATTGGGGTCGCGGTTGTGTAGTGGTCATTGCTTGCATGGCTTCTGGTATACTCCATGGTCGTACTCTCTCTGCTTGAATAACAACATAAAGAAGTTTACTATACCTATTTGAACAACACTAGTGCAAAACTAAACGGAGAGCCAGTGTTTGTCTGTTGTACCAAGGGAATTCTTTTTGAGGGCCTAAAGCCGGCCCTCGCGCCATGCTAAGGGAATTCAAGACAGTACTGAGCCTCCATGTACTGGATTACAGTCGTTGTAAGTGGAACTTGGATTCTGGATTTCAAGCTTTAGTGGGATTCCCGATTCAGATGCCGATTCCTTGAGTTGTTTTCCAGATTCCAATTTCACCAGCAAAATTTTCCCGGATTCCGGATTCTACAAGCAAACATTTCCCGGATTCCGGTCTAGGTTGTGGTGTACACTTAGTCCTGAAATTAAAACGATTCAGGCGCACAAAAGTCGACTTGTACACGCATTCCAGTTACAAACCGGCTGTACGAATCTGACGTTTGACCTCTCCACATTTCCTTTTCACCCCTCCACACGTTTCATAATGCACGCGTAGCACATATAAACGTAGGGCTGTATTAAAAAGTAAAATACTTGATTTAGTAAGTTTTAAAAGCTGGTGAAAGAGACTGGGGTATACTCAATTTGGAAATGATCATGTTTGACACGAACTGAATCAACCCGGTGCCTTGGATATAATTGATGCTCTTGGTTTGTTACCTCTTTGTTCCTCAGCTCACCAGTCCACGAGCAACCGTCACTTGGACATTTGATCACCATTGACAAAATTTTCCTTCCTGTTGCGTTGTCAGGAAATACATCCTGAAGTACAACAAGAAAAAAAATTAAACGAAGTGTTCAAGATCAATCGAATATGAATCTTTAAGTGTTGTAATAGAAATTGATCGTGGAAAACTGTGGAACACGTCTTAACACGGAGAAATTTAAAAAATGCTCTCTTAATGTCAAAATTCATAGATGCCTCTTTGACTCAAAGGACAGTTTTTTTTTTCATATTTCTTTAGTACATTGTAAGCTTTAACGTTTGATTAGAACGTAAGATCTTTATTATGAATATGGTGGTAATGATGATGATGACGATTATTCTATTATTATTATTCGAAAATGGCCTTGCTTCATTCTCGTCCCCAGAGCCACTCGGCTTAATTTGTAACGAACACTTCGTTTCAAGACCACGTGACCAAGAAACGACGGGCTCTGGGGACGAGAATGGCCTTGCTTCGAATTGCTGAAATACTTGTGAAATTAATCTCACATTGTCCTAAATAGAAACAAATGTTAATGCGTGTATGCGACTGTCTTGTTCTATTAAATAGTTTGTTCGTAGTTTTACCTTGTATGTTTCATTTTGCATGCAAGCTTTGAGTAAAAAAATAGACGACACCAAAACGCAATAGACACAGAGGTTACAAGGTAAATGAAAGTTATTTACCCGGTCTCGGTCCAGGCCTTCACTATCTGCAGGACAAGTGTAAGGCTGGTTCTGAGCTTCTTGTCTGTTTGTCGGTGTGAGAGGCAATAATTTAAATGTGTAAATGAATAAATTTACAAATAAATAGATGAAAAGATAAAGATGCAAATTACGTATCAAAACTGAGCGCGGTCAATACCAGTCTGTTAGAAGCTAGTGTGTTTTTAAAAAAGTGTTAACTAATTTGTCTAAATTAAAGAAATTAATTTCAAATGTAGTTAAACTCAAGTTTTGTTCCAGTCAGTGAAGTGCTCCCGCTTAAAAGCATTTAAGCATACGTATAAAAGGCCAATCACATCGACACACAAAAAAATATGCAAAGTAACCGTTAATTACGTATAAGGTTACGTTTGCCAGTTGTAAAGCTTAGCTGTGAACAACTCAAAGTTTCTGTCCTATTCGACACATAATAGCCGGAATCATGCAACCAACTACATCCGCCATGATATTTTTTTTTTTTGCTGGCGACTACTAATAGCTAATTTTTAACGACTAAGCACAGGCCTTTCGATGATAGATCCACAGAAGCGTGTAATCTATGTTAGAAATTTTATAAACTGCTATGCTCTTTTGGAAAGGCCAGGTTACGCCAGAGTGAACATGATTTATTGCCATGCATGGATCACTTGTAACCAGATTGTCTGAATTTCCTGAATAGATGAGTGATGCATGACACAGTACAATGGCTACTTTATCTCCAAACAGAGGAAGGAAAAACACTTTTCTCATTACAAAAGTTGATAAATAGGAAACAAGTTTAACTGACTACTGTACCAATAAAGTGCTTCCTAAAGTTCACGAATCTATTCAATATTAATAGATCTTTTAGCTTTATTTCTCCTCATTTTGAATGACATGGCCTTCAACTATTGAATCGACTAAGCTGGGGCGACTGCCGTCTGAGTAAAAAAATGAAGTCCGTCTTTGTTCGTTTACGAAATGTCCGTAACCTGCGTAAAATTGAGATGTTGACAGGAACACAGTGCTGGAGCTCATACTCCACTAATCAAAATATCAAAGTTACTCCAACGCTCAACATTCAATAGAATTAAGTCAGAAAGGCGTACCTTTTCAAATGTTCCTCGAGGTATACTTTGCAAAATCTGTGACCGCATCTTGTAAGAGCTGGCTCCTTCAACGGCAGATGACAAATTAAGCAGAGACAATCATCTTCAACTTCAAACACAAAGTCCTCGTCATAACCTGATGGTAACTGCATGCTAGGTGGCGCTTCGACCATTTTGCTAAACTAATTTCATACGCAAATGATCTCGCATTTAATAGGCAGCTGTAAATCTCTCAACCGGGAAAGACCAAAAAATTTGGGGGAGGGGGGGTAGAGGGTTGTTACATCGAACGGTCGAACAGATAAACCGTGAGAAAGTCTCATCTCTTGCTTAAACAAGCACAGAAACACCAGGATCAAACCAGTTTCTCCCATCTTTCAAATTTCTCAAGGAAATTCCCTTGTTTTGCACTGCCTGTCGCCTAGTGCGCATAACATTGCGACTTCAAAGGTAGCAATGATTTTTACCGCACGTGTGGTCAAAAGGGTTTTAAGAGCGACTTTGATAGCTCTACACGGTTTAAAAGGTGTCTTTCTTGAAACTCGCCCCACTTCCTTCGCGCAAAATGATCATTTGAAGCCGAAATTGTTCCTTTGTTGTCTTTTTGCCATGAAACGAGTACGGTGCCCCCTTTTTAATTCGAGTTTTCTACTCGTTAGGGCCACACAAAAAATATATCTTAAAGAGGAAAAAATCTGGATAGTGGAAGTTGTAAATTTTAGATAAGAATGACGTGAAACTACACATTTAGAGCCACAGAGAAATATGAGATAATGTTAAAACTCTCCATTTTTCTCCAGTTTTTCAAATCGAATAATTTGAAGTCATCTTACTGAAAAATCATAGCCCAGAAAAACAGGTTTTATGTTTTGGTAAGATTCATTTTATTTGCTCAATGAATAATAGGGTAACAATTTTGACGGTTGTTAACTTTCGAATACTTCGCTCGCAACGAGAGAAAAACACTCACGGGCACACAGGGCGAAAACAAGCATGGTGACCCCATCTTTTTATTGCAGTTTTAGAATGTCCTATATATGGCTGACAATTGTGCCAAGTTTGAAAAAAAAATCTGGGTAGTACATCCTTTTCAAGGGAATTACCTTAAAAGGCCGCTGTAACAGCAACACAAAAAGGCCAAAGTACCACCACTTCATTACTGTCTTTATGTGCAGCTACCCTATTAACGTAGATGTAGTCACAAGCCTTGCTTGATAATAATCGCTAATTGAACTGTGCATTCTGATGTCAAGACTTCTGATGTCCTCGTTATATGAATGTTAAAGGGTTACTGTATTTGTGGTGAGCAGTGAGAATAACATAACATAACACTATAACTGGCATAAACAGCAAATTGATAAAGTATATGATGACGTTTTATTTCATTAGTTTCAAAGGCGTGATATGCAAGTTCATCTCGATGCCATGAAAGACACTCACACTTTGTACATGGCGTATTTGGAAAGATAAATTTCTCGAGCCACTGTAATCGTAAAATGAATTATGAAAGAGTTGCGATGGTCTGACAGCCCAGATTAAGGGAGCCAAATTACATTACCCAAAAAAGGAACGACTCGACGGTATTTTACTCACCGAAACGGGCACATTTTTAGGGCTTAAAAAGACCTCTTTTATTTACAGTAAGGTTGGTTGTGTTCTGTAATTATAAGGATTAGTTTTAACAACGGTTTTTCTGAAAAGCGGTAGAGCAAAGGGGGATCAATGGGTTGGTACTAGGGATTCCGAACAACCCTTTAGGCGCCATCAAGTTACAGATTGTATCTCTTTACTCATTAGTCAAAGTACTTTGAAACTGAAATTTCTAAAACAAAATGATGGCATACAACATATGATTCAATTCGTTGTTTACAAGTGAAGGCGCCAAACATGTAGTAAGCCCTGACCATGAATTATGTTACTTAATCACCTGCGTATTCAAATTTTCCCTGCAATGCCGCGAGAAAGGATGAGAGTTATCAAATTCCTGAATCCGAGCCTGTGGAGGAGAAAGGTATAGTTTTGTGTTGTTTTGAAGGATATTTAACGGTAAGATCTTCTAGCTGTGGCCATTCTGTCCATTTCTCTGACTTACAGACTAACTATACGACAAAAAATGGGTTTGACTGCAGACGTACTAATTTTATACAGATGATGCGTGATGCTGACCGGCCAAACATTATGACACCCACGTCCAGATGTTTGTTCAAACTTTCGGTAAAAAGGAATGAGTCTTATTCCGCACAGGAGGCCCCTTAGTCGCGAGAAGCTAGAGAGGAAGGAATTGCTTATCTGGTTTTCCCGTCAACGAGATGAAACTATATTTAGGCTAATTCTTTGGAAATAACCTCAAACGTGAGTAGGTAAAGGTATTTGTAACTGGCTTAACGGAAAAGAAACTGTTCTCCTACATTGAAGTCTAGATGGTGTCGTGAAATGAAAGAGACTTTCACATCCATCCTATTTATCAGAGGTGAGCAGATAATTAAGGGAACGTTTGTTAAATGGGCAACTGTCTGCTTAGCCTGTGAGCAAGCTCTCCGGGCCACTCTGACAGCGGGGCGGGAAAACAAACGAAGGAGGGCTTGCAACTACTTCTCTGGAATTTGAATTCAACCTCGATTTCTCCTGTGGCACCCCGTCGACGGAGCTGTCAGATAACGGCCGAGCAGCTGAGTTATGACGTCATTACTAATGTCATCTCCGCCAATCAGCATTTCGTATCGACTTTTTCGATGCAGATATTCAAATTCTAGAGACGTTGTTGCAAGCTCCCTCTCCTTTCTTTTCCCGCCTCGCCGCCAGCGCGTCCCGGAGAGCTTGCTATCAGGCTACTTTCCGCTGAAAATAGATCAGTTGACAGTTCAATAGAGGCTTGATCAGCCTAAACGGTTCCTTCTTTTTTTGCTCAAATAGAAAAAAAATATAAAGACCACTAAACGCCACGCACAATGTAACTAGTGCACTAATATGGTACATCTTTTATTAATAACAATGAGGACAATGAAAAAAAGTAATCGCTACCGATTAATATAATCCAGTTTACAGTAATTATAAGGGCAAGTGACCACTTTTAAAACAGTGGGTGACCGTTTCATACAGGTTGTACTTTACGTATTTTCTAGATTGGCTGAGAGGGTGGGCGCTTATTCAAATCAAATGGTTATAAATTAAGCTTTAAACCAGTTCAAGTAAAATATGTTCTAAGTTGTGCAGAATACTTAGAGAATTATACTCAAAATGGCCATTTACGAACTGAGAGAAACGTGAATAACCTCTTTGTGTAGAAAAGGCGTCGAATTTCTCGACCAGTGTATTGTTAATCAAACTATTTCATGATTCTCTTGAAAAGAAACGGAACATTGTGATAACTAGTCATCAGGTTCTACATCGACCTGAAGAAACAGAGTGTCATTTACAATGTAGCGTCTTGTTTGAAGTTTCTCATGAGATATGATATACTTTGCAAAATCTGTGACCGCATCTTGTAAGAGCTGGCTCCTTCAACGGCAGATGACAAATTAAGCAGAGACAATCATCTTCAACTTCAAACACAAAGTCCTCGTCATAACCTGATGGTAACTGCATGCTAGGTGGCGCTTCGACCATTTTGCTAAACTAATTTCATACGCAAATGATCTCGCATTTAATAGGCAGCTGTAAATCTCTCAACCGGGAAAGACCAAAAAATTTGGGGGAGGGGGGGTAGAGGGTTGTTACATCGAACGGTCGAACAGATAAACCGTGAGAAAGTCTCATCTCTTGCTTAAACAAGCACAGAAACACCAGGATCAAACCAGTTTCTCCCATCTTTCAAATTTCTCAAGGAAATTCCCTTGTTTTGCACTGCCTGTCGCCTAGTGCGCATAACATTGCGACTTCAAAGGTAGCAA
This sequence comes from Porites evermanni, assembly GCA_942486025.1. Classification (NCBI taxonomy): domain Eukaryota; kingdom Metazoa; phylum Cnidaria; class Anthozoa; order Scleractinia; family Poritidae; genus Porites; species Porites evermanni. Next base: position 47,095 of record CALNXI010001558.1, on the reverse strand, counting down.
TGATTTTTACCGCACGTGTGGTCAAAAGGGTTTTAAGAGCGACTTTGATAGCTCTACACGGTTTAAAAGGTGTCTTTCTTGAAACTCGCCCCACTTCCTTCGCGCAAAATGATCATTTGAAGCCGAAATTGTTCCTTTGTTGTCTTTTTGCCATGAAACGAGTACGGTGCCCGCTTTTTAATTCGAGTTTTCTACTCGTTAGGGCCACACAAAAAATATATCTTAAAGAGGAAAAAATCTGGATAGTGGAAGTTGTAAATTTTAGATAAGACTGACGTGAAACTACACATTTAGAGCCACAGAGAAATATGAGATAATGTTAAAACTCTCCATTTTTCTCCAGTTTTTCAAATCGAATAATTTGAAGTCATCTTACTGAAAAATCATAGCCCAGAAAAACAGGTTTTATGTTTTGGTAAGATTCATTTTATTTGCTCAATGAATAATAGGGTAACAATTTTGACGGTTGTTAACTTTCGAATACTTCGCTCGCAACGAGAGAAAAACACTCACGGGCACACAGGGCGAAAACAAGCATGGTGACCCCATCTTTTTATTGCAGTTTTAGAATGTCCTATATATGGCTGACAATTGTGCCAAGTTTGAAAAAAAAATCTGGGTAGTACATCCTTTTCAAGGGAATTACCTTAAAAGGCCGCTGTAACAGCAACACAAAAAGGCCAAAGTACCACCACTTCATTACTGTCTTTATGTGCAGCTACCCTATTAACGTAGATGTAGTCACAAGCCTTGCTTGATAATAATCGCTAATTGAACTGTGCATTCTGATGTCAAGACTTCTGATGTCCTCGTTATATGAATGTTAAAGGGTTACTGTATTTGTGGTGAGCAGTGAGAATAACATAACATAACA